>QRFJ01005780.1:0-66819 GCA_006176705.1 Cocos nucifera
AGTCGAAGACCTCGTCCATTTTGGTCATTTTAGATGGAATGAAGGAAAGCCCCGAAGACAGCCATTATGCTCGACAACAACAGGAGACAAGATCTCTCCTGAGCTTCAACTACACTTTCAACCTTGGTTGGAGACAAGGTGCAGAGTCTTGAAGATGACTTCGATAGTCGCCCTTTTTGTACTTCCTTCGAGTTTCAAATTCGAAAGTGGGAGGACTATTGTTGGGGATAAATTCTGCTCCCATCGAAATTCAGTCTGAAGCTTAGCCTAATGCAGCTGGTAATCATGGAAGAGCTTCAATCGAAAATTCTCTTCCTAGCAGTCGTATTCATTCAGTGGCCAAACTACCCAGCAGCCAAACCTAACTGAACTTCTCAGCGATCGAGCTCCAGCCGAACCTCTTCAGTCGATCGAACTTTTCAGCAATCAAACTCCTTTTAGACTCCTCTAATAGTTGAGCTTCTACGGAAGCCGAACTCCTTTCGAACTCTCCTCCAGTCAGGCTCCTATGGGAGCCAAACTCCTTCCGGACCCCTCTAGCAATCGAGCTTCTATGGAAGCCAAACATCTTTCCGGACTCCTCCAGCAGTCGGGAGCGAACTCCTTCCGAACTCTCCTCCAATTGGGCTCCTATAGGAGCCGAACTCCTTTCGGACTCCTCCTCTAGTTGGGCTTTTATGGAAGTCATACTCCTGACAGACTGCTCCTTCAGACGGATTCCTATAGGCGATCCCACTACTGAACGATTATAATTATCACGATAATTATGATTGTCATTTATCAAGATAATACGATCGGCATTTATCAAGACAATCACAATCGACATTTATTAGGACGGTTACGACAAGCTCCATCTATAAAAAGGGATCCTCCAGATATGTTTTCTAAAAGCTTGCTTCTCCTTCCCGAAACTCTATCGAACTTCTCTCTGAGTACTCCATTTCTGTTGGTCAGAAGAGCTAACTTGACTATCGAAGGGTTCTACTGGACCCACCACCACCGACTACAGATAGAACTTTATTTTATAGGTCACTGGCGGTGACCTCGTCTTCCTCGACTCCAGTTCGATCCGGCGTCAATCAAATTCTGCACCAACATGGATCATAAGCTGCCTGTGGATGGTAGGATCTAGAATATGAGGATGATCCAGATACATCCATGGATCCTACGTCACGTGCCAAATCATCTGCAATTGCATCGTGTGCTGGACGACCTCTAAAAGGCCATCGTTTATATGAAATAGTATTCTCACGACCTCAATCAGCTCATGCATTATGGTCCCTATCTTGTGTGGCATGTGTAAACTGAGACTCACCGGTAAATCGAATACCATCCTGTGGCTGTATTTCATAAACAATAGTTTCTTATCCTCTAGTTTCTTTCTGGTCATCAGATCCATCACTACTATCATCACTCATCCTGATCTTTGAATCTGAGCTAGCTGACTCCTGCACTCTCGAGGATGCTGTATTTGTCTTTTTTTTTGCTTTATTCTTTTTCTTACTTTGCTGCATCTGAGAGGATGGATCTCTTCTTTCTGCCTGAGATGGCTAGCTTCGTCTCAAAAATTCTCGCCCAAACATTTGAGAGGATGTCTCGGACATAGAGTCATATGATGAATGACTCCTCTATGTGCCCTCAGGCTGTGGCTGATCAGCTAGAACCCTATGTAGAATATTTGTATCTGCCCATCGCCCTGAATCCACCCTGATCTTTCTAGCTACTAAACTAGCTGGTCATGGAGGAGATCCCGGCTCATCTAGCTCTGGCTCCTACTATTAGCCTGCAAGCCATCCAATCATCAGGATCCTCATCCCCATCAGCATAATCATCCAATATCGGATCCATGTACTTCAGCTATACTTCATCCTGAATATATTTTAACCTCAATCTTAAATTATAATAAACTATATACAAGATCATTGAGGCACTTCTGTATGTCAGACGGTTTTTTTATTTGCTGTGAATAAGAATAAAAGTCGATCAATTACACTCACAGCCATTAGAGGAGACTATCTGAGGAAAGAATGCGGATGGCTACAGCTTTCAAATTTTCTGCAGACTGTCCAAAATGAATTCACCATTCAGCTGCAAAAATATTAATCAAAATTATTTATTATATTTCACGATATTCATAGGTATGTAAAGCCAACAAAGTCTTTTCATTATTGATATGTAATTTACCTAGATTCATCCTCCTTTTTGCTTACGATAGCCGATGAGACTCCAAAGCTATCCATCTCTTCTCTAAACTATTTCATCTGTGAAAAATATATTTATTATATTAACAATTATGTAGTTCATTACAGACTGAATTTGGTTAAAATATTAAATACTTATATCTCATCCTCTCTAACATACCTCTTGTAGATACATCGATGCAATTTTTGGATCATCCACCATCTTGTATATCACATTATGAAGAGCAGTAAGAAGCTTATTATCCATATCTATCCCAGAAATGATGTACTGAAATCTCGGATTCAAATAGTATGCTGTAGATAAATTTCATAAATGAATGAGTAGATTCATACAAGTAGAAGAAAAAAATTTCAGTGGACTCTTGGATTTATGCTTACCGGCTAGATGCAAATCCATACCCATCTGATAGTCCTAGCGGCGCTCAATAATGTTGATATATTCCTGGCCATGTTTTGGATCTATCTCACTGATATGTTTCTTTGCTCTCTCCATCATGTGATATAAAAAGCCCATCTGGGAGTATCTTTCACTGTCCATGGCACGAAGCACCTCATATAATGGCTTGATAATCTTCACTATCTTATCAGTCCATTGCCAAAATGATTGACTGATCACCAAGTTCTCCACATGACTTTTTTTAGTACCAGCTCTCGCATATCTACTCTCCTGCCACTCAATATTGACAAATATCTAATGCGATGTTGCTTTCTTCTCCAGAAGGCTATCAAGTGCTATGTAGTTTATAGTAAACTAGATGACACCCAGTCTCAAAATCTCTCTTCTAGTATATGTCCGCATCAATGACAAGACCTATGTATGATTGTAGATGAATCTAGTAATAGTCTGAGCTGAGTCCACTGCCTACTGCACCCTACGAAGCTTCCCAATATCCATCAACATGAGATCAATGCAATGTACAGCACATGGGGTCCAGTAAATATATGGTTGCTGCTCCATCAACAACTTTCTAGCGGCCTTATATTGCGGTCCATTATCTGTGATGACCTGCATGATATTCTGCTCTCCTACTAAATCAATCACCTCCATTAATCTAAGGATATATATAGCGTCGTGCACCTTATTTGAAGCATCAATTGATTTATGAAAAAATATTTTTCCATCACAATAAGTCAAAAAATTGATGATGCTCTGTCTGATAGGACCAATCCAACCATCATACATCACCGTCAATCCATATGTAGGCCATTTATTCTTGAAAGAAGAAATCCATTTCTGCAGCTCTTCTTTGTTATCATCAAGAAGCTGACCATAAATATCCTTCGGTGCTGGAGGATCTACACTCGGGCTGGCTACCTGTATGGCTGAAATGGCAGACCGATAGTAGGTATTATCTGCTGTATTTGCTGGAATGTGGCTAAAATGAAACCATGATCCAATAGCTCGTCACATATCTTTTTTCTTATCCTTCTTCAACATACTGTCAATCCTCTATTATTTTGAATCTTTGCTGGAAAAAGCATGTGGATCCAAATCATGAATGGTGGCTCCTACTAGCATATTCCTAGAGGACCTACTACCAAATGCTTCCAGCATAGATGAAATACTGTGCATGCCTCTACTGGGTCTAGGAGTCTTTCTGACTGAGGTGGTCATTCTAAACTCGGATTCTCCCTCAGCAGTTGCAGAGCCGAATTCCGATTTATAGTATGACGGTCCAAATCGTTCTCTACATCTGGCCATCTCCTCCATACGGTACTGATCATCCATACTCGTCCGAATGGCAACCTCCATCTATGCCTCCTCATCATCTAGAGCGGAGGTCTGCTCTTGACTCTCTGAAGTGATAAGAAGGTGGTTCTGCAGCTTGACAGTCCACCTCTGCTCTCTTATGCTTGGCCTTCTCCTTCATTGATTTAAAATCAGTAAGGTATTTTTTCATCAACTATCGGACCTCCTGCGGGCATTTTTGATATATGACCACATCGAGATAACCACCAGCCAAATACTGCTTCAACCTAGTCATCCTTTCTCCCTTGAACTCTATGTTGCACCATTTGCATCTCCAATGGTGCTAAGCCAAGAGCATCTCGCCATGCACCCAATCAATATCGCGCTCTGTATCCTTTTTTTTACTTATTTCTGCAAGTTTAATAAAATATATTATTTTAATAATATGGCTAAAAAGTAATATTATTTTATTTTATTCAAAATTAAATCTAGATTACTATGCATATAATATATTAAAAACTTTAAAATCGGATATAAAAATTATACTATACATAGCTTCAGTTATCATAAACAATATTATGAATTTACATTTTTTTTGATTTTTTTATTTTAAAAATATATTTTTTAAAATATATATAATTAACAAAAATTAATGATCTTAGCATCACCGCATAGATCTTCCAAAGGTCTATAATATATAATAAAATCATACAAAAATCATAAATTTTGGTATAATTTTTTATTATTTTTTTACTTCTTATCATTTTTTAGATATAAATTCTAAAAAATAAAATATTTGCTAACAGAATACTAGATTACCTTACTATCGATCGAAAATCATCATCTTTTTGAGGTTGTGATAATTTTTTCAAATTTTTTTCCTCCTTTATTTCTTTTTTGCGCTTTGTTCGCACTCTTGGCATCCTGATCTCGGACTCTCAGATTTTGAGAGTCTGAGCCAAAAGAAAATGGCAAGGGCCATTATTGGCTGATCCATCCCACCCCTCCACTCCTCTTGGGCTCGGTTCCAAACCAAATCATCCAGTTCTGAACGGTTCGATATCGAATCGAGTGGTTTGATGTAGTTTGATAATTTTTTCAGAAAAATGTGCGAAACCGAATCGATTCGGTGCCAGTTCGGTTCGGAACTATACCAGACGGTTTTGTCCCGATACAGGCATTTTATGGTTGGGGCCCATGAGCATTTAAAGTAAAAGAAGAGAAAAAGGTCGGCTGGGCTTCTTTACGTGGAAAGGTGTTGTGGAGTTATGCTGAAGTCACGCTAAAAAAATAACAATGTGCTGGGTTTTCGCACAAGCACGCGGGCTGGTGCAGCATGAAACGAGGGCGTATTGGTTTCTTCACGCAAACAAAAAAATGCGACGCGAATGCCGTAGGTCAGAGGACCCTAAGAAAAAAAAAATATATATTTGGAAACTTTTGTAAGAGGAAAATATGTGAAAACGTATGGAAGGAAGGCATCTGCTTGTGATTTTGGGTGCGACGCGTGAACGGCAAATTAATCTTTTTTGGAAATTTTGTATAGAGATATTCATCCAACCCTTCATTATTTGTAAAAACAAATGCTAATCATTCAAAAATCCCTTCTTTTAGTTCCACATTTGAAAACCATATAAAACTCCTCCCTCCTAACATCTATAAAAAGCTCTTATACTCCCACTTGAGGATCATCCCAAGAATCCTTCTAGAGCCTTGCATAGAGAAAAAAAAGGGATTACTCCATTAGCAGCTAGACTAGCGGTCTCGGAGGAAGAGAAGAAATTTTATAATAACACAAAGCGGATTTTATTGTTCTAAATTTTTTTATATTTCTTTTATTAGTAATGAAGATTATTTTTTTATTTAAAATTATCATGAGTACTTTATTTGCTCTTTTTTATATGCTTTCTTGTTAGATTAATATTAGGAACAACTTTTGGCACCGTGATTTACGGATATAGAGCATGCCGAGAAAAGAAGAATTATTTACTTAGTACTTTCTGAAGATGTACCATGATCTACGAGTACGGAGCGTACCGAGGAAAGATCGGTATTTTTTCTAAGATTAATCGCAACTACTTTAAAAAAAAAGAGATACAACTCTGTTAGTACAAAATTAATTCAAAACTCTCGAGATCTTTGTTTTCTAATTACATCAATTTTAGAATAATTTATTTCCTAAACAAATATTCTCTCTTTTATTTCGCAATCTCAACTTGGCCCTAGGTCTCTAAGGATACGATTTCGACTCATCTTTCCTACGTAGTGAGTAGAGTTAATTTTAATACTATCAATGAACTATGCATCAAATTTTGGTGCCATTGCCAGGGACCTTGGCATGGTTGATTTTAAAAAACATATATTTTCTGATGCTTTTGTATTACTTTTTAATATTTGCTTGTCAGGTTTGCAAAAAAAAATTAAAAAAAAGCTTTTTAGTTTTTGTTGCATGCTTAAATTTTTTTTTTGCTTTCTAGCTAAATTATCTTATTTTGCATAATTAATTTACTATTTTTTAATCTTAAAAATTTTTTACTTTTTATAATTTAGATTAATTTATTATTTTTTTTATTTATGGCTTTTTAGACTTAATATAACATCTCGAACTAGTAAAATAGAGAATTAAAAGATTTATGTTCGTGTATATATGGCATGATAATTTATTTATGATATATTTAAGCCATTTAAGTATAAATTATGGCTATCTATTGTTGCAAGTCCTGAAAATTTTCTAAGTCTGAAAGCTAGCACCTGTATGAAAATTTTTTTAAAATAAAAATTGACGATAATTGATCTTTAGGTGTTGGTGAGTTGCAAAATAATTTTTAACGAATTGTAAAGATTCTTTAACCTATTCGTTCTAAAGCAAAAATGTTTTAAAAGTATCAGGTTTGAAAAAATTTGAACTAAAATCCAAAGTTTGAAATCTTACTCATAAGGATTTTGATTTTTTTGATATTTTTATTGATTCCAAATAGAAAGATATTCCTTATTTATATTTATATTTTAAAGTTAATGAATATTAACTTAAAAAAATATATAAATAAGAGCAATATTGAGTAAAGCTGTGAAGAGAGTATCAAAATAAAAGTTTTTGAAACTCTGAAGTTTGAGAAGTCTCGGCTTGAACTCGAGATAACTCGAGTTTCAGGCGACAGAAATTTGGTTTCTATTTTCTGAGAGTGAGACGTCTCAATTCAGAATCGAGATGTCGCGGTTGTGTTGAGAGGTCTCGATCTGAAAGCGAGTCTCAGTTTAATAAAATTTTTGGGAGCAGGTTATAATCTAGAGGGTTTCAGGTTATAATTTTAAAATAACTTTTTATGGATTGAATGAGCAGCTTGGGAACATTAACAAATGGTTGGAAATTCATCAGAGTAACACCTGTTTAGCTGAGAATTGTGTAGAATCCTTTTGAAATGACACCTAGCAAATTCATTTAGTTTATTCTTTCTTCTAAAGCATAAAGCCACCGGTTTCCTTACTGTAGTGGAGTTTTCCTAAGTTCTTTAAAGAAGTCAAAGAAGGGAAGAGAGCTGAGAGGGTTTAGTTTCAATTAGTAATCAAGGAGAATTAGTTTTAAGTTAAAGAGAGAAGTGATTGAGAAATTGAGTTGAGAAGGAGAAGCTGATGAAATTGAAGAGGAAAGCCTATGTAGCAGACTTTTAATTACTTGAGGAAGGAAAAAGGATTCTCAAAGAGGTGCTTTGAGAGAATCAAATATCAAGGTTGCATAATAGCTATTGGAGGTGGGTGAATTCCATCTACCTATGGTGTTTTTAATATATACTTTGCTATATAAAAAGATTTATTTGAAAAGCAAGATGATCTTTTGATACTTTGTGGCTTATGTTGCTTCTATATTTATATGGTTTGGGAAACATCAAAACAGGAAAGATTTTGAATGGTTGCTGTATATTTCATAAGTAAATAAATATGCACATATTCTAAACAAGCATAGGTAAAAGTATGGTTTTTTAATAGCCTTTGTGTATTGTATATGCAAGTAGTTATGCGTACAATTTGATAGCGTGGCTTTGGTAATTTTAAACAAGTTATACAGTGATATCTATTATGATTTCATCTCTGACATGGTTGATTTCTATTTATGTGCCATAGGGCATAATGATGTTTGTGAACACGGACAAGTCGCTCATAGGAATGGTAAATCCTATAAGAGTGTATTATTCTAATAACTTCAAGGTTGCTTTCTATTTATGTGCCATGGAGCTTATTGATATTGTGATTATGGGCAGGCTGCTCCTGGAAATGATGTACCTAGAGAGTATGTTGTCCCAATGATATTAAGGATAGACTGCTTATGGAAATGGTATAACCTGTGAGAGTGTGTTATCCTGATGGTAATGATATTTTGGACAGACTGCTCATAGGAATGGTAAACCCTATGAGAGTGTTGTTCTGATATCGCTAAGACAGACTGCCCATGGGAATGGTATACTTATGAGAGTGTGTTGTCCTTTTAGTGATAAGACAGGCTACTCATAAGAAATCTTAGGAGAGTATGTTGTTCTTAATAAATATAAGTCTTATGAGAGTGTATTGTCCTTCTGGTGAGAAGGTGGCTGCTCATAAGGAACCCTATGGGAGAGTGTTGTCCTTTTGGTGATAAGGTAGGCTGCCCATGGGATTGGTCCAATTATGATAGGGTGTTGCTGCAGTGTGTTGGCTGCTCCATATGAGAGTGTGTCATGGAACTGCTCACATGTGGATGAGCTTATGATATGGTTATCCATATATGGCTATGGTGCAAATACTCATGTGAGATCCTATGAAAATATGTTACTGTGGTGTTATCAGTGGTAAGCGAAAGGTTTGTGCTTTACAAAACTTTTTATGTAATTCATATTTATTTTATTCAATTATTTAGCAGCTTGTTGATATATTTTATGTATTGCAATATAATAAGTATAGCACGTTTTTCATTGATAGTTGGATACACTCACTAAGATTTCTTCAAGTCTCACCCCTCACTTTTTCTAATTGTAGATCTTGAAGTAGCTAGATTTGAAGATATGTTTCAGCTTGTGTATCAGTACCTTTAAAGGAAGAAGTATTTTTGTAATAATCATTTGAAAAAGAAATATAGTTTGAGAACTATTGTATAGCTGAGATAATAAAGTTAGAAACTATTATTTGTATATGTTGTAGTGTGTTATAGAAAGGCATGTATTAAAAAGAATGGTTTAACAAATAGAATGTATGCATGAAGCATGGTTTTGTTATTGAAACTTTGAGTTTGTTTATATGAATTGATGAGTTGAATTGTGATAATGGTTTATAGTAAAGAGTTAGTTGAAATGCTTGTGTTGCAGATTGAAGGATTGATTGAATTAAATAAAAGCAGGCTTTAAATGATATTGTAGCTTAGTCACAGCCTAGAAATTCTCTTAACCTTTAGATAAGGGTGGGGTATGGCACCGTCACCTAGGATTTAGGGGTGGGGTGTTACACTTAATCACTTAAATTTATTTTTTTATAAAATCAAAAAAATTAAAAAGATATAAAAAGATAAAATTATAAATTCTAAAAAAAAATTACTGAAATTTCATAACACTTAACTAAGATAGCATAACCTCAAATATAAAAAATTTTAACTTGATTGGATACCTTATTTTTTTGCATTGCATCTCCATAATTAATTTTAAGGGCATAACCTATTACTAAGATAAAATGGGGATTTGATCACCCTTTCTTAGCCCAAAAATCACTATCCTTCATATTATATTGATCTAAACTCTTAATATAAAATTAATTAGACGTTGACCTCTAAGAATTTCGAGCTCAATAGGATAAGTGACTCTGAGAGTTGGATCGAATTAGACTTGATCAACTAGCTGCTGTCTAGGCAAGTGGTTTGTGGGACGACTGGATCCAAAGGAAGGTAGTTTATAATTGATTCTGTTCGTTGATCTGATCAATTTAATTGACGTCTAAGAAAAGCAACGGGGGGACTCCTATCGACCTTACACTTACCTGACCAGTTGGTTGGTCAAGCTCTGACTTAGAGGGCTTGAAGGCTAACTTAGAATAGTAAGGAGCTATCTAGAACTAGGATAACCTTAGGATAGAGAGTCCACTGTGTGCTAACTTGATTGCAATTAAAATCTAACCATAACTAATTCTTCTTTCTCTTCTTAGCTTTAAAACTCCTTAGGTTCTTTTCTTTAGAATTCTTTTCTTCCCCTCTTCTCCTATTCTCCTCTTCTTTTTAAATTAAAAAAAAAAAATCCTTAATAGACTAGGATAGTCCTGCATAGACCTTTTAGTTGCATGCTAGATCGACGAGAATCCGACTTGCAACTACTAAACGAAGAACTAGAAAAGATTCTTTGGACTATCCAAGCTAAAAACATGGTTGCACCTGGTGAGGCTAATCCTCTACATCCATTAAGAGAATATTTCACTCCATTCTCATATACCTATTCTTCGTGCATTCAAGCACCTCCAGTAGAAGCTACCCAGTATGAGATTAAGTTTAGCATTATTCAAATGTTACCATCTTTCTATGGACTTAGTAATGAGGATCTGTACAAATACTTGGATGAATTTTTTGAAATTTGTTCCACAGTAAAAATCCAAAACTTCTCTGATAATGCCCTTAGGTTGAAACTGTTCCCTTTCTCACTTAAGAACAAAGCCAAGCATTGGCTAAACTCTTTAGATTCTATAATCATTTCAACTTGGGATCATCTTTAGGTAGAATTTCTCAAGAAATACTTTTCAATTGAAAAAACAAATCAAATTAGAAAAGCAATCACTAGTTTTTCCCAACTGGATGGTGAACTTTTTCATGAGACATGGAAAATGTTAAGGGACCTCTTTTGTAAATATCCACACCATGTTGTCCCCAAATGACAACTTGTTCAGTGTTTCTGTGATGGTCTATCGAAGAAACACTGACAAATGATTGATGCATCATGTGGTGGGACATCCATGCTAAAGAGTGAGAATGAAGCTTGGCAGCTCTTTGAAACACTTAGTGAGAACTTCCTACATCACATGTCTGCGACCTCTAGAGAACAACCCATGCTTCAACAAAAAAGAAATGGAATTTATCAGATTGAGAACATCATGGATATCCATAGTAAGGTAGATGAACTGTCTGAGAAATTAGACCGCCTTCTGAATATGGGATAATCCATGATTCCACCTAACTCAGTCCAAGAAGTTTGTGTTGTGTGCAAGTCCAAACTATTTTATTACTAAATGCTCAGCCGCACCTCAATTTTCTGAGTTTGTGCACGAGCAAGTCCAGCAAGCTCGAGTCCAACAAGCTCATAGATCAGGAAACAATCCATACTCCAATACGTATAATCTAGGCAGGAGGAATCACCTAAAGTTCTATCTCGATTTGAAGTTAATCAGGCATTCTAATCAATAAATGATTAACAGTCTTGATAATTTTAGAGGTATTGAGGGATAAATTATTGGTAGAGTGTAGATCAGACTAAATTTTAGGGTGACCCCAGAGCCCTCTTCTTATCGATCTCAATAAAGAATCGGCTTCATCGGAGATTGGATGGAAAGATCGAGGTATGCAAAAATTTTTCTTAGAATATGCTTTTTATTTAAAAAAAAGAATTTAGTATTGTCTCATTGAGTAACCGGGCCCCTTCGCCTAAGTAAGCGTTGTGGTTCGCATCAAAAGATGGAGATGTAAGAAATCGATTATAAGAATTATATTTTCTTAGACTCAAGTCAGTAAGTTCGAGGTGTGTTTTACACCTAATGTCCTAAAGTCAATTGATTTGAGAGTCATTGGCTAAAAGCTTGCTACAAGGGTCAGTAAGAAAGTACAAAAAAAAAACTAATAAGAAGAATTAAATTACAAGAAGACAATAAACCCATCTCACATCTAGTTGAGGATTTAAAGAGTAAAGCGGAGAGTTGGTGAAAGAAGAGCTCTTGAAATTTCTATGACTAACACAATTACTAACTGAATCGAATTGATAATTTAATGAAATATCTTTTTAATGATTTGGCTAGGTACCATCTGTCTTTAAGAATGTTTAGGATAACTTTTAATTTAACGATAATTTGGTACACATTGCTAATTTATTTATTTATTTTACTTGAGGACGAGTAAAGTTTAAATTGAAAGGTATGATTAATACATTAATTATGGCACAAAAAGTATTATAACATGTGTTATTTAATCTCTTCTATTTTGCGTTTGATACTTTTTATGATTTTTTTAGAGATTATGGACTAATCACAAATCAACCAATAAAGGCTTCTAATAGTTATAGTTATCAAGCTTAAGTCTGTCACATCCAAGCCGAAGATGAAGCTCAAATTTAAAAGTTCAAAGCTTTAGTAACACATGGAAGGAAGTCTGCATGCATGCTATATGTTAAAGACAGGAAGAATTAAAATATATGGAAGAAAGACCCATGGACGCAAGTGGCTGAAATCGAACACGCGAGCAAACAGGACCCATGGTGGATTGGAATGTGAAGCACCGAAGACAAATGGATGCTGGGCCTTGGTGTGGTAGTCTTTGGGAAGAAATCATTTAAGAGGAGGAGCATTAATGGCAACTAATGGTGGGCCCCATGAGCATTTAAGGTAAAAGAAGAGAAAAAGGTGGCGGGGCTTCTTTACGTGGAAAGGTGTTGGGAGCTCTGGGGAAGTCATGCTGAAAAAATAGGAATGCGCTGGGTTTTCGCACGAGCACGCGGGCCGGTGCGGCATGAAACGGGGGCGTATTGGCTTCTTCATGCAAACAAAAAAATGCGACGCGAATGCCGTAGGTCACAGAACGAAGAAAAAAAATAATATTTGGAAACTTTTTTAAGAGGAAAATATGCGGAAATGCATGGAAGGAAGGCGTCTGCTTGCGGTTTCGGGTGCGACGCGTGAACGGCAAATTAATCTTTTTTGGAAATTTTGTTTAGAAATATCCATCCAATTTGTAAAAACAAATTCTAGCCATTCAAAGATAAAAAAATCCAAAAAGATCATGAAATAATATGATTAATTTTTATTTTTTTAGTCATACATACAAAAACCTAATAGACTACTATAGTATGGTAGGGGATAAAATTAATCAAAACTAAATGAACATTTCATATTGCACGTGAGTCCACCAAGTCAAATATAAGTGTGATAAGATAATAAAAGCAGGTTCTTCGGCAGCAAAGAGACATTGAAAAAATTGAAAAAAAGAAAGAGGATAAAAAAAAAAGGAAGACAAGATGAAAAAGATAAGAAAAGGTAAAAAAGAAGAAGCAAAATAGAGAAAACAGAGAAAAAACTGAGCTAAGAAGAGGGAACAAGAGGACTAATGGTGAAGTAATGGAAGGGAAAAAGGGAAATAAAGAACTGGAATAATAAGGGCAAAAGGAAAGATCATTTGAAAGAGAGAGAGGGGAGATAAATTGTATGGTGAGATGAGGGCTTATGAATTAGGAAAGTTATGACATACATAATGTCATTTTCACTCCCATATGACAAGTTACAAACATTCAAAACTGATAGAAAGCGGGAAGTCGGCGACAGAAAAGAGAAGGGGTTGAAGTAATATTTATTCATGATTACCTAATTGGAAATTGCCGATGCAGTTGCACCATTCTAGGCACCTAGGTGGACCACCTAGACACCTAAGCAGTGATTTTGACAACCTTGGCTTCTCTTGTTCAAATTTTAAAATAACCTACACCATCCTGTGCCCTGAATTAGTTTTCTTTGATCTAGTTTGAATTACCGGATGATGCAAGGATTCGAGTAAAAAAGGTTGCAGTCATTCATAATTTGTGCCAAAAGGTAAAGTCTATTATTATTGTTAGCTTTTTTTCTTACCATACCCCATTGATAATGCACGTCCATTTGACACCACATTGTAATTTTACGGAGTATGATTGGAATTCTCAATGCAGCTTTTGATTATAAATCATTAGATCTTGATGCCGTCACGTTCATATCTCAACCTTTAGCATTTCTATATAAACCTTGTTAGATGTTTTAAAACATTTAGCAAGGAATTGACCTTACTGATTATTCATTGCATGCATACATCCATGCACACAAACATCCATAGGGATACCGGTGTTTCCATGTCAAATTCTTGAAGATCCCGTCTTGGATTTTTTTTTTTTTTTTTTTTTTTTTTTTTTGAACACTTCGATGCTTGAAACTTGTCTCAATAGTTTTTTATTTTTTAATCCAGGTTTTTGCATGGTTTGTTTGATGGTGCTGTCATGATGCCCTTGTCTTTCAACATTGATGTTGCAACTTTTAGAATTTTGCGGTGGCAGAGCCTGTGCATCATGCATACTCTCTTTGTGACAGGTAGGAGTAACAATTGCTGCATGTAAATTTGATCTTGATTCTTCAGCACCATTTCAAACCTTGGATATTCCAAATCTCCAACCAGTTGTGAAGCACTCAGTTCCAGTGTGCTCAGAAACAAGGAATCTCATGCAAGCAGGAAAAGCCCAACTGGCTGAGGTATGTGAGATGAATTTTTTTGAGACATTTCGTCTTATAGCATGATCTTGCAAGAGTATTTTTAAGTGCGAGTCTGTGTGCCTGTGTCATGCATGCCTGTTAAGCAAGATATGGACTCGACCGATCTATGTGAGCAACTTTTTTGGGTATATAATTTCTAGTTTGCAGATGCGATATGTAATATGATCTTCTCATGTTTCAGGGATTGCTAAATGAAGCCTACACACTTTTTTCTGAAGCATTTTCTATGCTTCAACAAGTAGGATGTTTTCCATTCCTCTTACTTTTATTTGGATTTCTCTTCTGGAGTTTTTTCTTACTTGGTCGGCCATGGTTTGCAGATTGCAGGTCCTATGCACCAGGATGTTGCTGACTGCTGTGGTATGATCCTAATCCTTTTTGATGTCTCTTGAGAAAATAGTGCCCATCTAGCACTGACAGTTAAGACATTATGTAATACATGTATACATTTATGAATATGTAAATGACATACTTATTTTTCTGTCGCTGACCTATGGACAACTTCGTTAAAAATGGCATGTCTTCCAAACGTTGGAGTGTGCCTGATAGATGAAAAGGATTTTGTGTTCACGTAATGAACAAATCAGAATGCCATATGTGCATCATAAATTTCATGCTGCCAAGTGTCATATAGTGCCTATGCCAGATGTCACTGTTTTGAGTCTAAGGTCAACATCATCTGCTAGTGATATATTATCTTTTTTTTTTGGAAACCCAAATTTTACTGTGATGAACTGTAAGTTATATGAGAAATACTCCATGTACCTAATGTAACCGTGAAGTATTTATATTTCCCTCATAGTTTATTGAGGTGTAGTAGTAAAAATGGGCTTTTCTCTCTGGAGTCTTGAGCTGTTATTGAGGTTTCTTTTCGTACTAGAGTGCTCCCTAAGATGGATAAAACATTTATTCATGATTATTTCCATGACCTCCTGTTCTTCATATCATGTGTTGCTTGTTTTTCAGCTACCCTGCAATGGTTCTATATCATGCTGGCGACATGGCAGGAGCCATAGTGCAGCAGCACAAAGAACTAATAATAAATGAGTGCTGTCTCGGTCTAGATTATCCTGATACTGCACACAGGCACAAACCTATTCTTGTACTACTTATTATCCTAACTAATCATATTAAGGTTTTACGTACCGATACCGAACACCATGCCGATTGCTGATCGATATGGTATGGTACCGGTCCGTACCATACCGACCGATAACAAATAATTCAAAAAAAGGCTTGTATCGATCCATACCATATCGAATCGTACCGAACCGGATGGATCCATATTTTTTTAATTTTTTTCTCCGGGTTTTAATTTCCACGAGCCGGTTGGGCTCCGGTTCGGTTCAGAACGCCCCGAATCGGGCGGTTCGGGTCGGCTCCGTAAACCATGCATCACATCTTTTAAATCTACATTTGACTCAGCTGCTGTAACCTTGGGTTATTCTACAGCTACAGAAACAAAGCTCTGTTCTACCGTGGCCTCAATCAGACCGAACTTGCTCCGCAGCATATGTCTCAAATGTTGCTTCTGCTAAGTTTGTCGTCAGGGCCTGATCATCCTGATGTTGCAGCAACTTTCACAAATGTCGCTGTGACGTACCAGGATATTGGGAATATGAATATTGCACTCTGTTATTTGCAAGAAGCACAAAAAAAGAATGAGCAGCTTCTTGGTCCCGAGCATACTCAAACTGATGTGTGTCGCCATGCTCTTGCCATTGCATTTAACCGTATGGGTGCCTATAAACTTTCTATTCAGGCATGTAAATTGAATCTTAAAGCACTAGTCATTGGACTAATTAAGGATATGATATTTTTATGATACTGACCATTTCTTCTTATGGCAGCACGAAAAGAAAACTTATGGATTTTTGTTAAGCAACTTGGGGAGGAGGATTCAACAACAAAAGATTCAGAAAATTGGATAAAGAGATTTAAAATTTAAAATTGCATGAGCAGCAGGTAAATGCGAGTTTCAGCACTTCCAAGCATGGTCACAAAAACTAGGCTGTGCATTAAATCAGGAAGATGACAATATTGTTATCTAATTCTAATGTTACGTGGGATAACTTGGCAGCTGGAAATTCTGTTATTGGACCAGTACTATTGTACAAATGATAAGTGTTATACTATGTGGAAACAAATGAAAACAAGTGAATAACTACTGAACAAAACAGGAGAAGAGAATTTAAAAAATAAACTTTTTTTAAGAAATAAACTATTGATTTATTAGAATGATTTGGGGACCATTTGCATATCTCACTGGAGCGATAAATCAGATGACTAACACTCTATGAAAAAATTAATGAGGAAACTGAAAATATATCGACCAAGTGTATTACCGGAGGTTCAAGGAGCAATTCATGTGTTCAAGAACACTAAGTAATGCTTTTCTGTTTCGATATCATCTTTTAACATGGATTGGTAGGTGATATTTTAGCATTTTGTTGTTAAGAATGTGTGACTCTTTTACCTGTTCCTCAAGATAAATGCATAGATAGATATTGTTTACTTATAAGATCATTTTAATCTGTTTCACCTTTTCTTTCTCCCTTGCAACAAGGTGTTAAGCATTACAATTTTCTCCGATATTCAGGCCATTGCCTTTTTAGTTTATGAGATTTTCATGGTAACATCCATCAGAATCTGTTCAAGATAATGTGAAGAGAAACAGTCTGTCATACATTTTAGCTCTATAGATAGGTTTTGAAACTTTCCTTTTTAGAAATAACTTCTGAATTTTTGATATTATTACTCTAATTGGTGTTGTTCATTAATATCCTGCTCGATCCTATTGTGAGCTTATTTAGAGGTGGAATCTGTTTTGCTTTTTGCTTTTATATACATGCATAGAAGATGGATTTATTTAAAATTACATTGCTTTGGGCCAGGCAAGTGCACAGAAACAAAAGGGGCAGGTGGTGAATACAGCTTCTGCCTTAAAGGCTATCGATATTTTGAAGGTATGTCCAAACTTATCTTTATAAAGTTGTATATAGATTTGCTTCAATGTTAAACTTTAGTTTTTGTTAGTTCCTGTTAAATCATTTGACCCTGAACCGTCTTCCATGGTATAGAGTGGAGCAAATCACATTGCACATGATTAATATTTACATTGGATCATTTGGGAAATGTCATAGGAGTCTGTTTCTCCAGTGTTGCAGGGCTGAAACCCAAAAATGATCATAGAATTCTCACAAAGGAATTTTGTAAAGTTTTAAAATTTCATAGAACGGATGCATGGGTGGATTTACTTCTTCTAGGCCGTAATCGCACAATACAGCCACAGGGTGGATAGTTTTTTTCCTAGCAACAGATGTTTGCTTTTGTTTGTGGTTATGACTGTATCTAAACCGGTAAAAAGTTGGCTTCAAGATGTACCAATCAAGATTAAGCTGGTTGGATTTTGGTAATTATATCAGAAAACTCGTGCAAAATCTGAAAGCCCTTCCCTCTTCATAATAAAGAACAGAGCACTGCACTCTCTGCAATTACTCTAGCGCTTCCCTTGAGAGTTCATAAATGTAGCTTCAGTTTAATGGTCGTATCTCCTGTTATATTTGGTCCATATCAGGACAGGCACAATATGATTCTAATAATATGCTTCAGCAGGCTAACCCTGATCTTTTGCAGGCATTCCAGGCTGTGGCTGTGGGGTCTGGAAATACTAGCACATCGTCAGCGAGCAAATCCCTTAATGCATCTATAACTGGTGAGGCCCTGCCTCGGGGAAGGCATGTCGATGAACGGGCAGCTTGAGCAGCGGCAGAAATCCGAAAGAAAGCTGAAGCTACAGGCCTCATACGCCAGATTGGTGACCCTGTCCAAGCGCTTCCCCCAGTGAGTCAACTCATTAGCATCATTAACACTGGTGCTGCTGCTTCTGAAGCTCAACCAAATGCCCAGGCAAATGAACCCAAGGGGGAGGCAAGCAATAGCTCCACCTTGAATGGTACTTTCAGTTGGCACAAAGGATGCCAATGGGTCAGCTGAGAGCAATGAAGATCGAGCTCCTGTTGGTTTACGAACTTCTTTAGGTTCTTTGGATTCCAAGAAGCAAAAATCAAAAACACAGGCTGCAGCTTGAGTAAGAAAATGGTGGTGTTTTTATCAGCTAGGCTATATAGCCTTCAGTTTTGGACATGGACGTGATTTTTAAGGATCACAGAGCATTTTATGCTTCATTGGGGGGTAGGTTGATGATAATAAGTGAAGATTTTCATTCAGTCGTGAAAATTTTTGTACGATGGCATCAACTGGAGTCATGAACATCCAGATAGACGCTGAAGTTTGTTCGATTGATCAGGTCTTCTCATGATTTATTCATTTGAATGCTCTAGATTCTAGCAAAGATCCAACCTCCAGTTGACAATAGGGACTCAACTTGGGTTTCGTTTTGAATAAGTGGTTGATTAGCCATTTGAATCAAGAAGGCAGATGCAGCAGCCAGACGAGCTTCTCTTCATACAGGTCATCATTACTTTTTAAATGATGTATTTTGTACATTATGTCTGAAGGACATGGCCAGCAAGGCCTTCTAACTTGTAAAACATGGGATATAGGCCAATTCAACAGTTCTAAAAATATTTATTTTGGAAATGCTCCATTCAAGCGCTCTTATTAGCCTCTTTTTATTAGCGTTAGTTTTGTTGTTTTAATACCGCTAATATGGTGAGCTTTTTAACCCAGTAGTCTTTCTCCTATGTATGTTGGTTTAAAGCTCATTTTAGTGAATCAAATGAATTCATTCACATTGAATATTACCCAGTAGCAGCTGTAAAAATAAATTTAGCATTAGGGCCCTTGAATGATTACCTGGTCATGGCCCTACTTAACACTGAACCCATGGTATAATTATAGGACAGCTATAATTGAGAATCCATTCCTTACGTGTTCAAAGTGGTGTAGAGAATCAATTCCAACTTGGAAAGATCGCCATGACCTTGGTCGGGAGTAAAGAATAAAACAATCCCTTCGGTGTGCTCGGATGGAGTGGAAAAGAGAGGGGTATCTAGTTAGGAGCCTTCCAAACTGCCCTTCGGAAGAAAAAAAAAAGGGGGGCGGGGAGGTGTGGCGGGGTCCATTGGTTTTTATCTCAAGGGATCCGCAAGTTCCGGCTCTTACACCTCCCCTTCTTTGCAGGCAAAAAAAAAAAAATATTTTCTCAATTATCTATTTATGCCTTCCTGGTTGTTAGATACATCTCCTATTTGATTGGAAGAGAGTCTCATTTCCATTCTGATTCTTAAGAGAAGTGAGAATGCTTTTAATTTTCCAAGATCCAATTCATACTCGTGTCCGATATTTAAAGTTCATTCATTTTTTATTACGAACCAAACATATTGGGGGGTGTTGCTCCTAATCTCCTTGCCTGAGGTCAGCTGCTAAGGTGGATGCAGCCGAGGTAAAACCATTGCTAGAGTTTCGCCTGATCACCTACAAAGAAGTCTTCACCGAGATGTTCTCCAGTGAAAACCATTCAATGTCTAAGTTAGGAGATGGAGAATAATGAGAAGAGAAAACGACAAGTTGAATTAAATGTATACCTTGAAGGTTCCGGAGCATCTTTATTTATAGAAAAAGAATTGGAGTCATATCCATCTCGGACTCTGATGACCTTTCAAATTTATCGTACAGATTGATTTGGATAAGATATTTTTCTTTTTTTGAAAGAATCAATCATGAAGGATTCCTTCCACTTTTTCAATTTAAAAGAGAGACATATCTGATGGAGAGCTTAGCTCGGTAACAGATGACCTATAATAGATCGTTCGAAATCGTCATTTTGGAGTCCGCTGATAGCTCGTCTGAGGATGAAGTGATCTATGATAGGTCATCCAGGGGTGAGGTGATCTATAGTAAGTCATTCGGGGATGAGGTCAACTAGGATTGATCTAAGGAGTAAAAATTACTGCTAATTTAATAGATCCTATTTTGGCGATCTTCACATATCCCATATACCCATAATTCAATAAACATCATCTCCCATATATCGGCCGAAGATGATGATGCAACAGCCGAGGATGAGGTACTGATCCACAACATATGCCCCCCATTCTCGAGGCCAAACTTTCGATAGATCGACTAAAGAGAGTACCGATCTGAGGTCAAGGCTGAATTTGTCGAGCTATTCCTTATCGACACGTGTCAAAGATCGGCGATCTAAGATGAACCATCTTTAAATCTGGATCATCGATTCATTGGATCCATGGGAGCCACATCTTGACCTATCATGAGATGCCACTTGTCAAACATCGGATGGGGAAAGTAAATCGACAATAGATCAGAGTTGTTCAAGCTTCTATAAATAGGACCGCTATAATTTTATTTTTATTATTTCTATTATTATGGGAAAAAACTCTACCGCTTGTATTTTCGGAGAGGTTACTCGATCAAAGCCAATCTATCGTCGACCCCATCTTCATCCCTCGTTCACTCGACCGCATCATTCTATAGGTTAGTCCTCTTCGACCGTGCTGAAGCCAATGAATCTTATGCTCCATCACTTGAGCATGTCCGGCTTAATATAAGTCGGTCCATTTTATGGAGCTTGGCATTTGCTGAGGTATTTTTATATTGGACCGACCAAATATTGTAAAAATTATTCCTTTAATGAATGCATTACCTTTCATCAATGAGTTTGATTTCCAATCTTCACTAGGTGTAGACGATCATGGATATTGATATTCAATAGGCAAACGATCGTAATTTAGATCATCTTCTATGTTAGGAAAAATAGATTGGATGGAGATACCAAACGCTCCTCAGTTATGATCGAGGAATGGGTACAAGAACTGAATGAAGACCCATACCATTCTTCGGTCGAGGCCGAGGAGCATGTGATGGAAATCCACATGGACAAGTGTATTGTTCCTTGGATGGAGATCTGCATGGAGACGTGTTTCGTTCCTCAGCCATGATCAAGAGATGCATGATGGAGAACTATATGGAGATGCATACTATTCCTCGACCATGGTCGAGGAGCGCATGGTGAAAGTCCGCATGGATACTCGTATCACTCTTCGATCGTGGTCGAGAAGTGCACGATAGAGAACCACATGGAGATCCTTATGGAGATGCATACTGTTTCTCGATCGAGATCGAGGACCACCCATTGGAGATCTGCATGAAGATGCATAGCATTTTTCAATAGTGACTGAAGAGCGCACAATGGAGATCTGCATGAAGATGCGTACCATTCCTTGACCATGGCTGAAGAGCATGCGATAGAGATATGCATGGAGATGTGTATCATTCTCAATCATGGCTGAGGAGCACACGATGAAGATCTGCATAGAGATGCATACCACTCCCCAGGCATGGTCGAGGAGCACGTGATTAAGATTTGCATGGAGATGCATACTATTCCTCAGCCATGGCTGAGAAGTATGTGATGGAGATCCATATGAAAATGCATACCATTCCTCGATCATGGCCGAGGATCGTGCATTAGAGATCTACATGGACAATATTATGGAGAGCACATTTCACACCTTGTTTATGAGGAGCGCATGTTATTTCAAAGAACACATGTCATACAAAGAAAATTCTTTATTATTAATAAAAAATCATAATTCAAGGATGGTAGATATGCAAGTTGTTAGCGTTCCAAGTCCTGTGAATCAAGATTTCGTCTAGTCGACAAAGATAATAGACTCCTGGCTGAACTTATTTCAACAATACGGTATGGGCCTTCCCTGTTCGATGCTAGGTTTGATCTTTTGGTCAGACAAGAAACTTCAGCTCAGCAAAGAACAAACCGTCGGGTGAGGAATGATTTTACTTTGACTCAAAAATTATAATAGCAAATTACTCTTTGTTGATAGTTGGCCATCCCAACCCATGCTCGGATCAGAGGTGTGATGGTCGAGCTCCCCCCAAGAGATCATTCGAAGAAGGATTTTTCTAGATTGGTGATGGTGGTGCATTGGTCGGCTAGACGTTATTGGTTCGCCTTCCACTGGAATGTTGCAATGTGTTCGATGCGCCCCTTCATATCTTTATAGTTTTTTGATGGTGAGCTTTCTCCTCCCAAAACTGGATCTTGAAATCAATTGAGTCCCTTCCTTTAGCGCCAAGTGTTGCTCCTGATCTCTCCACTTGAGGTCGGTTGCTGAGGTGGATGTAGCTGAGATGAAACCACTCACTACTATAGAACAGGGCTACGACAGCAGTTACGAACCACTACCGTAGCCAAAAAAATTACTGCTATAGACTATAGCAGCGGTTAGCTAACCGTTGCCACTGCAGCCATCACCATAGGTCTATGGCAGTGGTTGTTGCAGCAGTTTTCGAAACCACTGTCATAAAGTGCCTATTGCAGTAGTTCCTAAATCGCTGCCATAGGCTTATCTATGGCAGTAATTATAAAACTGCTGTCATAAACAGCGATTATAAAATCACTATCATAGACAGCGATTATAAAATCACTATCATAGACAGCGGTTATGTAACCGCTGTCATAGATAGTAGTTATGTAATCGCTGTCATAGGTCTAATGTAGTTATATAACCGCTGTCATAGGTCTAATATAACGATTGACATATTACCTATGATAGTGGTTGGCACGTCTACGACAGCGATTTTTAAATAATTAAAAAAATATAAAATTTTTAATATTTTATATATTTTATCTATTAAATGTAGAGATATATAATATTAAAAAATATTATAAATATAAAAATATTTTTGAAATGCTAAAATTTTATTATCAAATAAAATTTATTATAATATTTTTTAAAATATATATATTAAAAGTCTTCTAAATCTATATCATCATCATCATTGAAAGATGGAGCACGAGCCAGAGCCAGAGCTGAAATATGGGCCAACATATCCTCAAAGCCTATAAAGGTACCTCCAAAATGTGCACTGAGCGTCAACACCATGTCTCTCACGATGTTCTTCAGATGAGATGTACGCTCCTCAGCCCAATCTGTCCATGTCGTAGCATGATCTGTCCGTGCCAATGCCTCTTCAAGCTCCTCCCAACTGACAGTACCAAAAGCCTATGAAGAGATACTCGCCTCAAATCAATAGCTGGTCGACGTATGTTCGGGCCTACATCGGATCCTCCCAAAGTGCTCAAGCCCCAAGACCTAAGATAGATGATCATGGAGGTCAGAGATATCCAGGCCCTCGCTCGCGAGCGTATCTAACTGATCCTGTAATTATAAATTTAAATAAAATTTTATATAAAATACTATAATATTAATCATATATACTAATATATTTAATACTTACAAAAATCCTTTCGATCGCAACATTCATCGGCCTGCCCTTCTTATTCGTACGGCTGAATCAAAAGATCTCGCTATAGCTGGGCATCACTCTATCTCTCATTAGCTATAACAATAGATCAGTTTATCAAAAATATATAAAAAAATATATCTTAATTTATTTAGTAAGATTTAGAATTTATTATATCTCTATGCATACGACTGGCCATAGACTTACGGTCGAGAGTGTGAGTATACTCCTGGACTACCCAATTCTTTCGATTCTGATGGAAGATAGTCTAATAAGTATTCAAATAAATAATAAATATTTAAAAAATATTTAAATATAATTTTAAATATATTAAAAAATTTAAAAATTAGTAATTTTATCTCAAACTCTTAGCTCCTCTAATGTGTAACCATTCTCTCCCACTAACTTGGAGGACAGTCTTATATTCAAGAAACAAGCTCCTTTGGAGTATCTTATCGATGCTCGAGCCATCCTCTATGGAGCTTGACCTTGTAGTCCTGGTATAACTCCTCGATCTTTTTCAGTTGGACATCTCGAGTCCTTTTGTGATCAAAAAAATCATACCTTCTCTGTACAAAGTTATCAAAAGTCAGTTACAAAATTATTCTAATCAAATATAGTGTAAACATGTAAAATACATAAATATAATTAAAATATACTTACCCATATCTTTTTTCACATCCAATTTCTGATAGTATCATCCATCAATCGCCAATCTTTGGGCTCTACGGAAATAATATCTGACCACCTCACAAGCACTCCAAAAAAAAATACATCTCCCGTGCGATCTTTCCTCCGTATCATACTGCACCATCAGTTGATGCTGGTGGTTTCACACATGCGCCATACGTATGGGACCATAAAATATCCAACTTGATGATGCACCTGCAATGAAAATATGTTATACAAATATATAAGTATACAAATATTATATAAAAAATAAATAAATAATATAATAAAAATATACACTCAGATGCCAGTGGAATAGCATGTGTCGAAGATGTGGATGATGGTGGAGGTTCAGATGTCGATGGAGTAGATGTCGATAGTGGAGGTCTCTGAGCAATCGATGCGAAGGTGGATAGAGTATGCTCCGATTGCTCCTTAGATGCTAAACTCCGCGTAACCCGCCGAGAGATAGGGGTGAAAGCTAAACGATATTTCGATGCCATTGTGACCTACAACATTAATGAATATTAATCAATATAACATGTTGAATAATAATCAAAGATATGCCTAGATACCATCCGTACTGTTCGTGCAGAATTTGATTGATGTCGGATCGAGCTAGAGCTGAGAAAGAGGTCACCGTCGTGACCTACAAAATAAAGTCCCATCCAGAGTCGATGGTGGTAGCTCCGGCATGATCCTTCGATGATCAAGTCAGCTCTTCTAACCAACAGAAGTGGAGTGCTCAGAAAAAAGTTCAGTAGAATTTTGAAAAAGAGAAGAGAGCTTAGAAAAAATATATTTGGAGGATTTTTTTTTTATAGATGAAACCTATAGCAGACTGATAGTGATAGCCATACTGTCTGGTAGTGGACCACTCGAAGCTGCGTGGGATTTATTACGAAGAAAGAAGTGTTGCCAGACTGATAATGACAGACATAACCATCCGATAGTGGATCGCTCAAGACCACATGGGATTTGCTATGGAGAGAGAGGTATCGCCTACAGTGATGTGCCCATTCATCGAGATTTAATAGTCAAAATTTGGAGGAAACAGGCATTGGTTGGTGAAGAACTTTGATATATATCAATTCTAGAGAAGTTCAGACTCCTAAAGAAAATATTGCTACAGAAGATCATTCGGGAGGAATGTTAGCTAAAATCTAGAAGTAATCCATAAGAGAAGTCCGACTGAAGAAAAAGTCCGAAAGGAGTTCAACTTCTGAAGGTATCCAACTGAATAAAAAGTTCAGAAAGAGTTTGGCTTCTGAATGAATCCGATTAAAGAAGAAGTTCGAAAGAGGTTTGGCTCCTGGAGGAATCTAACTGAAGATGAAGTTCAGAAGGAGTTCGACTCCTGGAGGGATTCGACTGAAGAAGAAGTTTAGAAGAAGTTTGTCTCCTAAAAAAATTCAACTGAAGGAGAAGTTCGATGGAGGAATTCGATTGAAGAAAAAGTCTGAAAGGAGTTCGGCTCTTGAAGGAATCCAACTGAAGAAGAAGTCTGGAAGGAGTTTGGCTCCTAGAGGTATCCGACTGAAGGAGAAATCTAAAAAGAGCTCGACTCCTGGAGAAATTCGATTGAAGAAAAAGTTTGGAAGGAGTTTGACTCCTGGAGGGATCCGACTGAAGGAGAAGTGCGAAAAAAATCCGACTGAAGGAGAAGTCTAGAAGGAGTTTGACTCCTAGAGGTATCCGACTGAAGGAGAAGTTTGAAAGAAGTTTGGCTCCTAAAGAAATTCAGCCACTGAAAGAGTTCAGCTGGGGTTTGATCGCTGAAAGAGTTCGATTGGGATTCGATCACTGGAGGAGTTTAGCTGGAGTTCGACCGTTGGAAGAAAAATTTTCGATCAAAAAAGATGACTGCCGAAGTTCTTTTTCAAGCTTTACACCCACTTAGGTTGAAGCTCGGGGGAGATATTACCTCCTACCGAGATTGAAGAAGATCTTATCTTCTGTGAGATTGACGTTGAAGCTCGGAGGAGATCTTATCTTCAGTCGAGGTTGAAGCTCAAGAAAGATCTTATCCCTAGTCGAAGTTGAAGGAGATCTTATCTCCTATTGAAGGGTTGGAGATCGGGGGAGATCTTATCTCCAATCGAGGTTGAAGTAAATCTTATCTTATATTGAGATTGACGTTAAAGCTTGAAAGAGATCTTATCTTCAGTTGAATTTGAAGGAGATCTTATCTCCTGTTGACATTGACATTGAAGCTCGAGGAAGATCTTATCTCCAATCGAGGTTGAAGGAGATCTTATATCTCTTATTGAAGAGTTGAATGCTCGAGGGAGATCTTATCTTCAGTCGAAATTGAAGGAGATCTTATCTTCTATTGATATTGAAGTTGAAGCTCAGAGGAGATCTTATCTTCAGTCAAGGTTAAAGAAGAACTTATCTCCTATTTACATTGGAGTTGAAGCTCGGGGGAGATCTTATTTTCAGTCGAGATTGAAGGAGATCTTATCTCCTATTGATGTTGACATTGAAGCTCAGAGAAGATCTTATCTCAGTCGAGATTGAATGAGATCTTATCTCCTATTTGAAGGATTGGAGCTCGGAAAAGATCTTATCTTCAGTCAAGGTTGAAGGAGATCTTATCTTCTATTGACGTTAATGTTAAAGCTTGGGGGAGATCTTATCTCCAGCCGAGGTTGAAGAAGATCTTATCTCATGTTGAAGGGTTGGAGCTCGGATGAGATCTTATCTCCAATCGAGGTTGAAGGAGATCTTATCTTCTGTTGACGTTGATGTTGAAGCTTGGGAGAGATCTTATCTCCACCGAGGTTGAAAGAGATCTTATCTTCTATTGAAGGAGGATTGGAGCTCGGAAGAGATCTTATCTCTAGTTGAGATTTAAGGAGATCTTATCTCCTGTTGATATTGATGTTGAAGCTTGGGGGAGATCTTATCTCCAATCGAGATTGAAGGAGATCTTATCTCCTGTTGACGTTGGCATTTGAAGTTTGGGGAAGATCTTTATCTCCAGCCAAGGTTGAAGAAAATCTTATCTCCTATTGACGTTGAAGTTAAAGCTCGGGGGAGATCTTATCTTCTGTTGATGTTGGCGTTGAAGCTCGGGGGAGATCTTATCTCTAACCGATGGTTGAAGAAGATCTTATCTCTCTGTTGACGTTAATGTTGAAGCTCGAAGAAGATCTTATCTCCAACCAAGGTCGAAGGAGATCTTATCTCCTGTTGACGTTGAAGTTGAAGCTCGGAGGAGATCTTATCTCCAACCGAGATTGAAGAAGATTTTATCTTCTATTGAAGTTGAAGTTGAAGCTTGGAGGAGATCTTATCTCCAACCGAGGTTGAAGAAGATCTTATCTCCTGTTGACGTTAAAGTTGAAGCTCGGGGGAGATCTTATCTCCAACCGAGGTTGAAGAAGATCTTATCTCCTATTGAGGTTGGCATTAAAGCTAGGAAGAGATCTTATCTCCAACCGAGGGTGAAGGATCCCTCTTCTCACCTCATCTAGAATGAACGAGGCCATTGTCAGGGGCACATAAGGGCCCTCTTGTTCCTAATTAGTGGTAGGGGCACATAAGGACTGTTGTTAGGACCTCTCCCTCATCTCGTCTAGAATGAACGAGGCCTTCGACTTTGCTCACGTTAAGATGAGATTCTCCTCCTATTCTTAATGGGCTATAGGGGCACATAAGGATCATTGTCAGGATCTCTTTCCTTATCTCGTCAAGAATGAACGAGATCTTCGACTTTGCTCGCATTAGGATGAGGTTCTCTTGCTCCTAACGAGCTATAGGAGCACATGAGGGCCATTGTCAGGACCTCTCCCCCCCTCATCTCGTCTAAAATAAATGAGGCCTTCGACTTTGCTTGCATTAGGATGAGGTTCTTCTTCTGTTCCTAATGGACTATAGGGGCACATAAGGGCCGTTATCAGGCCTCTCTCCTTATCTCGTCTAAAATGAATGAGGCCTTCGACTTTGCTCATGTTAAGATGAGGTTCTCCTCCTATTCCTAAGGACGGTAGGGCCACATAAGGGCCATTGTCAGAACCTCTCCCCTCATCTCATCTGAAATGAACGAGGCTTCGACTTTGCTCATGTTAGGATGAGGTTCTCCTCCTATTTCTAATGAACGGTAGGGGTACATAAGGGCCGTTGTCAGGACCTCTCTCCTCATCTCATCTAAAATGAACAAGGCTTTCGACTTGCTCATGTTAGGATGAGGTTCTCCTCTTGTTTCTAACATGGCCACTACTGACTGCTTCTTTTTTATCATCACATAGTTTTTGCACCAAGAAATAATAATGTTGAAATGGAAGAGTTTTATTGAAGAAAAATTATCGACAGTACATTCTTAGATTTTCTGAGTTTCAAGATCGTGGGAGTGTTGTTCCTCTAAGCTTCTTCAGACGATAAGCTCTAGGTTGGATGACCTTCTCTACTTCATACGGGCCTTTTCAATTTGGGACAAGCTTCTTCTAGCTCTGAGACTGAGAGATGGTGGCTCATCGAAGTACTAAGCCCTCCCAAAGATAGCATTGATGATGTGGGGAGGTGGTCAATCTTCTTATTGTTTCTCTCTCATTGGTGGTTCTAGCTACGGTAGCATCCTTGGCAGATCTTCTCTTGCTTCAAACTGACGTCTGTGCAGCATTGAGGGGGGCATAGTTGTGAAATCTTCTAAGAAAAAACTTCTTCGCACCCTTCCGTTGGGGCTTCTTTGACGACGAGCTTGAGGAGGAGTTCGAGCTCGCTTGCACTTAGGGAGAGTCCGTGAGCATGATCGAACTTCATTCAGCCCTCCATCAGCCATAGGTTTACTAAACTGCCTGCCGCTCTTCTGTGGCTTCCTCATCTCTCAATTTGAAGGCTTCTTCCGCTCAGGCATATCCTTCAGCCCAAGCTAGTAGATCGGTAAAGTCTCTAGGGTACATCTTCTTTAGGAAGAATAGTAAATCATTCTTCTAAAGACCATCCTTGAGTGCGGCCATTGCAACAGACTGGTCCAAATTTTGGACCTTCAATGCAATAGTGTTAAATTGGATGACATAAGTTTGGATAGATTCTTCCTCCTTCTGCTTGATATTCATCAAAAAATTTGAACCTCGATGCAGACATCGACTGCTGACGAAGTGAGCCACAAACTAATGGCTCATCTGGTCAAAGAAGAAGATCATACCTAGCTTCAACATCGAGTACCAATTTCTTATTACTTTCTTTAAGGTAGATGAAAAAGCTCGGCATAAGATGACGTCTAACACGCCATGGAGCAGTATTATAGTAGGGAAGAACTCCGAATGATCGATCAAATCAGAGGTTCCATCATAGCTTTTAAATCAAAGAAAACTCAAAGTTTGGTGGAATGAGCTCTTACATAATTTGAGAAGAAAAGGGGGGGATCAGTGCGGATGTCATCATGGTGAGCTGGGGCAACATGGTCGAGCTCCTCAATCTGTCGATCCATGCCCCACAGTTTTTGATCGAGGACGTCATCTCGATTATAGACCTTGGAAGGCTTCCGACTATAAATAGGGAAGGTTTCTTTTGAAAAAGAATCACGATCCAAATAAGGATCCTCTGCTCTCTATTTCTCCATTTTAGGGATGATGGGTATGCTAGCCTAAGTGCTCTTTCTTGGGATCAATTTCTGACATCCTGATGGTGGGTTTTCTGATGAAATCATTATCAGAGGCTACCGCATACTCTGCATCATCTCGATGAGGTCCAGAATTCACTGCATCAGTAGATTAAACTGCTCCAGATCTATCATGGTCGTCGATAGAGGAGGAGGTTGAAGCATCGATGCTGGAGCCAGAATGGGTGGATCTGACTCAGATCTGATGGTAGAAATGGTAGATCTCTTAGTAGTTGCCTTTTTTGGAGGTATTTCTTAGGATTGAGGGAGAGAATGGAGATGGATCTTGGAGAAAAAGATTCAAAGAGTTGACTGAGCACTCATTTAAGAACAAGAATACCTCAAGAATAGCAGGCTCTTCATCTAGTGCCAATCCTTTTGGTGCAGATTCTGATCGACGTCGGATCAAGCTGGAGTTGAGAAAGAAGAGATCGCCGTTGGTAACCTATAAAATAAAGTTTCGTCCAAAGTCGGTGGTGGTGGCTCCGACAGAATCTTCTGATGATCAAGTCAGCTCTTCTGATCAACAGAAATGGAGTGCTTAGAAAAGAGTTTGGCAAAGTTTCGAAAAGAAGAAGAGAGCTTAGAAAAAATATATCTAGAGGGTCTCTTTTTATAGATGGAGTCTATAGTAGACTGATAGTGATGACCGTAACTATCTAGTAGTGGACCGCTCGGGACCACATGGAGTTTGTTATGGACAGAGGTGTTCATTATCATGATGTGGCCATTCATTGAGATTTAATAGTCAAAGTTCGGAGGAAGCAGGCATTGGTTGGTGAAGAGCTTTGACATACATCAATTTTAGAGGAGTTTGGACTCCTAAAGAAAATATGGCTAAAGAGGATCATCGAAAAGGAATGCTAGCTAAAATCTGAAAGTAATCCCCTGGAGGAATCCGACTGAAGGAGAAGTTTAAAAGAAATTTAGCTCCTATAGGAATCCGACTGAAGGAGAGGTCCGAAAGAAGTTCGGCTCCTAAAGGAATTTGACTGAAGAAGAGATCCAGAAGAAGTTCAGCTCCTATAGGAATCTGATTAAAGGAAAGGTCCAAAAGTAGTTCAGTTCCTGAAGAAATCTGACTGAGAGAGGTCAAAAGGGTTTGGCTCCTAGAGAATTTGACTAAAGGAGAAGGAAGAGTTTGGCTTCTAGAGAAATATTGAAGGATTTTGGCTCCTGTAGGAATCCGACGAAGGAGAGTTCGAAGGAGTTTGGCTCCTAAAAGAATCTGACTGAAGAAGAGATCTGGAAGGAGTTGGGCTTCTAAGAAATTCAACTGAAAGGAGGTCGGAAGGAGTTTAAGCTCCTTGAAGGAATCAACGAAGGAGAGGTCCGAAAGAAGTTTGGCTCCTAGATGATGTGCGCTGAAAGAGAAGTTCAGAAGGAGTTTGGCTCCTATAGCCACCATCTGAGAGAATCCGAGGAAGTTCGACTCCTGAGAATTCGACTGAAGGAAGGTCCGAAAGGATTTCAGCTCTTGAAGGAATCGTCTGAAGAAAAAGTTCAGAAGGAGTTTGGCTCCATAGGATCCGACTGAAGAAGAGGTCCGAAAGAAGTTCGGCTTCTGGAGAAGTTCGACTGAAGAAGAAGTCCGAAAGGAGTTTGGCTCCTGAAGAAGTTCGACTGAAGGAGAAGTCTGGAAGAAGTTCGGCTCCTGAAGGCATCCGACTGAGAGAGAAGTCTGGAAGGAGTTTGGCTCCCAAGGACTTTGATGAAGAAAAAACGAAGGAGTTGGCTGCTGGAGGAGCTGCTGAAGGAGTTTGGCTAGGGCTCGACTGCTGGAGAAGTTCTACTGAGGTTCAGTTGCTGAGGATACCCGGGATCCATTAGGATCTAGGTCTGATACTTTAAGTACGAACCCATCAGATATTTGGATTTGAGTTCGGTACCAGTAATTAAAATTGGATTCAGATCTGAATATCTAGGTTTCGATCGAAACCCGATCCATTTATAGATTTAGTCCAATGATTAATAAATAACACTATGAAATTAAAATAAAAATTATATCTACGGCTACAGAAAGAAGGTCGCACCAAAAGCTTCGAGGGTCGTCGATGATGGTGCTAAAGGAAGATGATGACGCTAGAGGTAACCTGTAAAATAAAAGCAAGATAGTGAGATAAAGAGAGAAGAGAGAGAAAGAGAAAGAGGAAAGGAGAGAGTAGAGAGAGAGGGGGCTCGAGGGCACCGTGATGGAGGCCAGGGGAGGGCAGGGGTGGCAGCGGTAGTCAAAGATGGGAAGGCAGGGGGCGGCAGTCGGGAGGGCAAGGTGCGATGGCGCCAGGGATGGGAGGGCAAGGCGGTGACGATCGGCGTGCAGAGGGTAGGGCGATGGGGTGGGCGGCGGCGGTCAAGGATGGAAAGGACAGGGGGCGGTGGCTGGAGGGCAGGGGTTGGCAGTCGGGGATGGAGAGGGCATGGGCGTGGCTGTCGGGGATGGGAGGGCATGGGACGACGACGTCGAGGATGGGAAGGGTAGTGTGAGGGGTGGGCGAAGATTGCCGAGGAGGGGCCAGTGCAGGGGGCCGACATAGGGGTGGGCGAAGACCGTCGAGAGGCGAGGCCGGCTAGGGGGAAGGAGGGGCGGCGTCGGCCGAGGGGAAGGACTTGGGTAGAGACTCACCGACGATGGAGGGGAGGAGAGAGAGAGAGCGCAAGGAAGAAAAGAAAAATTTAAAAATTTTTAACCAAACTACGACAGTGATTTTTGAACCACTACCATAGATCTATGGCAGCGATTACTAGAAACCCCTGCAATAGATCTACGACAGTGATTTTCTAACCACTGCCATAGATCTATAGCAGTAGTTTTCAGTAACTGTTGTCGTAGGTTGAAAATAATTTTTTTTTATTTTTTTAAAATATTATATAATTTTAAAATTTAATGCTCATCTTCATCGTTCATTATCTAAATAATTATCATTAGAGTGTTGTCACAAAAGATCACCTCGATCTGATGGCCCTAGCTTCATCAATCAAAAAATTTTGATTTTGATGATCACGAACGACGATGCGATGATCTAATAGATGAAGACCTCCAATCGATCTAAAAATTTACAACGATAATCTTGATGATATTTGTAACATACTATCAAAGTTTTTTTTAATCGAATATCGTTATCATGGTCAATTTAGTATGGAATGATTTCGATCGTTAAATTAAAAACAAACGATCAAAGGGCTAAACGACATCCGATTATGAGATAATTTTTTAGTTAAATGATCTTTACTATAATTTTAATCATTTTATATAGCGATGATAGTAGAATTTAAATCATTTTTGTATGAACTATTCACGTTAAGCAGATATTGCAAAAGCACAAACATAACAACGAATGGAGTTTAAAAATGGTTATCAGGTGACGTATAGTTTTAGATCGTTCTTAGTCTCACGAGTTGAATTTTATAATCACCATCATAAAAAATAATTGAAGTAGTAGCCAAAATAATTTATAATAAAAATTATCTCATAATCGGATACCATCTGATCCTTTGATCACTCGTTTATCATTTAATGGCCGAAATTAATCTATACTAAATTGACCAAGATAACGATATCCGATTGAAGTAAATCTTTGATAATACACTACAAACATAATCGAGATCATTATTATAGATTTTTGGATCCATCGAAGATCTCCATCTATCACATCATCGCATCGTTATTCGTGATCGTCGAAATTAAATTTTTCTGATCGATGAAGCTGGGGCCATTAGATCAAGGTGATCTTTTGTGATGATACTCTAATGATAATTATTTAAATAATGAATAATGAAGATGGATATTAAATTTTAAAATTATATAATATTTAAAAAAAATAAAAAAAAATATATGATAGCGATTATAAATAACCACTTTCATAGATCAACTTATAGTAGCGATTACAAAGAACCACTGCCATAAGTCCAACCTATGGCAATAATTTTTCTAACCGCTACCATAGGTCGGCCTATGGCAGCAGGTTTTTGTAACTGCTGCTATAGGTCGGTCATATAGCAGCGATTTTTTTAACCACTGTCGTAGATTCTATTGCAGTAGTTTCAAAAATCATTGTCATAGTATGCACTTTCATAGGCTCTTTTTGTAGTAGTGATCACCTATAAAGAAGTCCTCACTGGAGCATTCTCCGATGAAGACCTTCTGACGCTCAAGTTAAAAAATGGAGAACAATAAGAAGAGAAAGCATCGAATTGAATTAAATGCGTACCTTGAGGATCCTGGAACTTTTTTATTTATAGAAAAAGAATAAGAGTCGTACTCATTAAAGACTCCAATGACCTTTCAAATTTATCACACAGCTTGATTCAGATAAGATATATATATCTTTCTTGAAGACTCAATTGCGAAGGATTCCTTCCTTATTAAGACTTTTCTAATTTAAAAAAAAGACATATTTGATGGGGAACTTAGCTAGCTCAACAACAAATAACCTATAATAAACCGTCTAGAATCGACATTTTGGAATTTGGGGAGCAAGCATTCGATCCCAAGTCATCTGAGATTAGTCAGCCTTGTACGATCTATGGTAGGTCATCCGGGAACGAGGTGATCTATGGTAGATCATTCAAGAATGAGGTGATCTATAGGAGGTCATCCAGAGATGAAGCGATCTATGGTAGGTCATTTAGGAATGAGATGATCTATGATAGGTTATCCAAGGACGAGATGAATCATGATAGGTCATCTGGGGATGAGATGATTTATGGTAGATCATCTGGATATGAGATGAACCATGATAAGTCATTTGAAGATGAAGTGATCTACAATAGGTCATTTGGGGATGAGGTGATCTATGATAGATCATCCAGGGATGAGATGAATCAGGATTAATCCGAGGAGTAAAAATTCATGTTAATTTAGTAGATCATTTTTTGGCAATCTTCACATCTATCGTATACCCACAATCCAATAAACATCATCTTCCATAGATCGGCTAGAGATGATGATGCAGTAGTCGAGGATGAGGTACTAATCCATAACAAGGGTTATAGCCATTCCGATTCTTATTCCAATCAAATTCAATTTCGATCATGAACCAAATGAGCCCTTAATCCCTACATGATGAGATATTGCTTTCTTAACATTTATAGACCTCTTTTTATTTGATGACTAGTATTGATGTGGATTTTTGTTGAATGTCGGAGCAACTAGATGAAAAAAATAGTGCAGAATTTACCATGCTACTTTTAAAAAATATTTCAAAAATAGCAATGATGCAGTAAAAAATAATTAATCTAATTAATTATCTACTAATCATATCAGATTATTTAATCCTACACATTAGGATCTAAACATAATATGCATGCATACATCAATAGATCTGAAAATAAAATTATGTAATAAACTATTTACTATATCTACTGTTCAAAATATAATATCTTTTTGCGGATAGTTGATCATCATAATCTGAGTCTACCAAATAATGCTCTAGTATCATATCATAGCCACATATATGTCTGGCCTCTACGGTTGGTCCACATGGAGCTCCTGATCCCGATCAGTCCCACTAGAGTGTTAGCTCCTCATCGAAGCCTTCGATGGATGATCACGATCAATCCAATTGATTATATATTTTCTTATTTTTTAGATATTCTAAAAAATTAAAACATAAATATTGGAGGATGATGAAGATGTGTTTCAAATTTGGTGCCAATCCGATGCTCACAGCACTCGATCTCTCCACCCAAACCTAGATTCCTAAATCTATGATTTCACTCAGCCCAAAAACCCTGACATACTAAAAATCCTATCATGCCCTCTCTGTGTGAAGTTTTTTTTATAAAATAAGTTTTTATAAAAAGATAACTTTTAGATCTATAATCTCTATTTAGATTATATCTAAAAATAGGATATCTTTAGAGGTGAAAATCATAAGAGAATGGAGGCATAAAGGAAAAAAAAAGTGCTATAGGATCCTGTTCACCTTCATTCCAAGATTTTTTTTGTCTAGAACTGATGCCCAAACACTCTAAAATTTTTACCACATGATGCTAACCCCTTCTACTACATCCACAAAAATTTTAATATTTTATTTATATGAATACCATAGGAAAACTATATAGAAAATGATAAGAGTCGAGTGGTTGAGAGGTTTTAACCACTTACTTGATTTCAAAAATCAAATAAGCCTCTTATCCTTATCCAATGCTCCCTCCCTTGTGTTTAACATACAGAAGAACTCTCCTTCTACATGCATATTTTTATTTCTCAAAAAATATTTGACAAACAAAAGGGAGGGCATGGGAAGCAGAGTAGAAAAGTCAAAAATGATGGACACATGGGAGAATTTGAATTCAAACTTTATTTGACTTGGTCCTAATTGGTTTCAACCAAACTAATTAATTTAGATCTAATTAAATCAAGTTAAATCCAACCAAATTAAGCTTAGCCTAATTTAATAAAATTTTAATTAAATTAAAAATTAATTAGATCTACGTCCTGATCAAATCAAGGTTAAAACTCCCATAGCTATTAGATCATCTCATGACCTGATCGAATCAAATCCAATCAAATCAAATTCAATCAAAATTGATCGAATCTTCATCACTCAATCAAATTGAGCTAATCAGTAATTAAATTACTAATTAATCTTTTAAAAAATATTTGAGTCCAAATAGAATGGGTTACTGGGCAATAGAGTCCTATCAATATGAAACTCTTGAAGAGTCCTAAATCAATGGGACTCTTGAACCCAGTATCCCAAACGAATCAAACTTATGATCATAGAGTCTCAGACTAGTAAAACTCTTGATCAAAGAGTCTCAGATAAGTAAGACTCAAAGTTTCAGTCCAATAGGACTCTTGGTCACAGTTCTAGTCCAGTGGGACTCTTGACCATAATGTCCTAGATTATCATGACTCATGATTAGAGAGTCCTAGATAAGTAGGACTCAGAGTTCTATTCTAGTAGAACTCTTAGTCACAGAGTTTCAATCTAGTGAAACTCTTAACCATAGAGTCTCAGACCAATGAAACTTCTGATCAAGTAGGAACTCCTAATGTGTGTGACCCCATAGGTCTGAACCTAAGTTGGTAGCACAGAAATTAATTTCTATACTAATCGAAGTGACCATCTAGCAATGATATTCAATATTCGGATAGGTCGAATAATCGTAATTGCAATATTCAAAATCTATGCGAATATGATTATCATATAATTTATCCTTATGATCTCTATGTAATAGATGACTCAGAATTAGACTGTCAATCCTAAAAATACATCCATATCATATCTAAAAAGTAATTAGTCCCGTGACTCCTCACTAAGACTATCCTGATCAAGATTTTACTAAATTAAAATATAATTGAACATAGTTTCTAAAATCAAGAGTGATCAATCCCATCTTGATACACACACCGACTTCACAAGTACTGGACTGTGCCCAAAAACTTTCCATCACTGAATTAAAAATTCAGATAGTCCGATACCAAAATACAGTGAGTTGCTTGAAATTCACCATGATGATCTTAGATCGGAGGGACATTTATATTCATATTCTATTGAAGTTAATCTTGATAGGAGAAAAGCCCTATAGTTGATCATGTTCAGTGCAGATATCCATACATCTCACTTGCATGTCATATCAGTATCTCAACACTCCTTGGTTATGAGGACAACCAATCTATATGGCACACAACGATCTATACTTGATAAACATTATCGTCTTAAGTAACAACGTATCATTTAGTTGTAAACTATTTGAGGACTAAATGATAAATTCTTCTTTACCAAATCTAGATAGTCCTAAGGACTTCATCACAATATAGGAGTTTATTAGAAGACAACAGAATTTATGATAAAAAATATCAAAATAATTTTTATTAATTTATAATTTATATATAATTATAAATATATGGTCCAACCATCAATAGACTGACGATTGGCTTTGAAACACATTTTCAACAATCTTTCACTTAGACTAAAGTCAATCGGTGCAATATCTAATACCTATCTTTGACTTAAAGTCATCGAACTTCTTCACTGTAATAGCTTTAGTGAATGGATCGACCAAATTCTTCTTTTTGTCGATCTTCTGAAGGTCGACGTCATCTTGATCCACAATCTCTCGGATAAGATGGTAGCAGTGTAGAATATGCTTCATCCGCTGGTGTGCCTTTGATTCCTTCGCCTAAGCAATGGCTCCAGAGCTATCGCAATAGAACAAAATTGGACCATCAAGGGAGGATGCTACTCTGAGCTCAGTGATGAATTTTCTTAGCCACACTGCTTTTTTGATAATATCTGATGCAACGACATACTCCACTTCATAAACTGAATCGATCATAGTGTACTGCTTGAAACTCTTCCAGCAGATGGCCCCACTATCAAGGATAAATATGTATCCTGACACACTCTTACTATCACCATGATCGGAATGAAAACTGAAATTTGTGAACTCCAAAAATTTTAAGTCCGATTCACCATATACAAGCCACTGATCCTTAGTATTTCTTAAATACTTTAGGATGGTTTTAACAACCTTCCAGTGATTCTTTCCTAGATTAGATTGGTATCTACTCAGTACAACTAGTGAGTATGCCACATCTGATCGTGTACATATCATGGCGTATATTATAGAACCCACTGCTAAAGCATATGATATTCTATTCATATGCTCTCTGTCTAGAGGTGTTGTTGGACAATCCCTCTTCTATTCATATGCTCTCTGTCTAAAGGTGTTGTTGGACAATCCCTCTTTGAAAAAAAAATTTCATGGCCTATCAGTAGATAGCCTTTCTTGAAATTTTTCATGCTGAACCATTTCAGCACAGTATCAATGTACGTAGACTGGGACAATCCAAGCAACCTTTTAGATTTATTTCTATAGATCTTCATTCCTAGGATGTAGGAAGCTTCTCCCAGATCTTTTATGGAGAACTATGATAACAGCCAGATTTTTATTTCTTGTAATACAGGGACATCATTTTCGATTAAGAGAATGTCATCTACATATAATACTAGAAATACTATTGCTGGACCATTAGCCCATTTGTATATGCAGGGCTCTTCTTCATTCTTAACGAAGCCATACATTTTGATTGTTCTATCAAATCATATGTTTCAGCTCTGAGATGCCTGCTTTAGTCCATAAATGGACCTCTAAAGCTTACACATTTTAGACTCATCTATGAACATAAAACCTTCATATTGTATTATACACACCTCTTCATCCAGCTCTCCATTCAGAAAAGCTATTTTTACATCCATCTGTCAGATTTCATAGTTCAAATGGATAGCTATGGCAAGCATTATCCGAATGAATTTGAGTATTGCCACAGAAAAGAATGTCTCATCATAGTCAATACCATAACGTTGACGATACTCCTTGGCAATCAGATGGACTTTATAGATCTTCATTTTTTCATCTGTGCCTCTTTTTTTTTGAATATCCACTTACACCCTATGGGTTTTATCCCTTTGGATGGATCAACCAATATCCATACATCATTGACCTTCATGAATTCCATCTTGGATTTCATGGCCTCAAGCTATTTTTCAGAGTCGGATCTCTGCATTGCATCCATATAGGTGATTGGGTCCTGATCGTTCTCATTGAGTTTGATAGGATCCCCATTTTGGATCAGAAAACCATAGTATCTATTCGATTGATGTGGTACTCTATTAGATCTCCTTAAAGATGCTTCTATAATGAATTCTAGGTCTGATCTAATCTGATCCAGCTCAAGTTCAACAATTTATTTTCATTCTTCCACCTATCATACTTCATCAAGTTCGATCTTGGAGGCATTAGTTTCTTCACCAAGAAACTTCTTTTCTAAAAAGACTGCCTTAAGACTGATAAATATTTTTTGCTCATCAGTAAGATAGAAGTAGTATTCTTTGATTTCTTTTGGATAACCTATAAAACTACACTTATCAGACCTAGGTCCAAGCTTGTTTGTCATCAAATATTTGACGTAGGTCGGACACCATCAAATCCTAAGGTGTGAAAGCATTGGCTTACGCCATGTCCATATTTCATATGATATTTTATTAACAGATTTATTCGAAATCCTATTTAGAATGTAACAAGCTGACTCGAGCACATATCCCCATAGGAAGATCGGCAAACCAGCAAACCCCATCATGGATCGAACCATGTCCAATAGGATCCGATTTCTCTTTTCAGACACACCATTATGTTGTGGTACTCCATGAGGGATCCATTGAGAGAGAATCCCGTTCTCCCCAAAATATATCAAAAACTCATTGAAAAGATACTCACCCCCTCGATCAGACCGAAGAGTTTTAATACTCTTCTTAGTTTACTTTTCTACCTTATTTCAAAATAGTTTGAACATTTCAAACGACTCCAACTTATGCTTCATTAAATAGACATACCCATACCTCGATAGGTCATCTGTGAAGGTTATAAAGTAGAAATATCCACCTCTGGCACTTAAGCTCATGGGTCTACATACATCCGAATGTACTAAACTCAAGAGTTCAGTGGCTCGTTCATCTTTTTCAGTAAAAAATGACTTGATCATCTTACCAAGAAGACAGGACTCATAGATCGAAAGTGACTCACAATCACTAACCTCAAGAATTTCTTCTTGAGCTAACCTATTAATTCTATTCTTGTTAATATGACCTAGCCTATAGTGCCAAAGGTAAACATCAAACACATCATTAATTCTAAGATGTTTACTGGAGGATTGAACCACGTTAACAGGCATAGAAAGTAAATAAATTTTGTTATTCAATTGTCCAATCAAAATTGTAACACCATTCAAAATGATATTTCAAAAAAATTTTTTTATTCATATTTCAAAACCATTCATGGCCAAAAGATCTACAGAAATGACATTCAATAACAAAGTTCTACAATAATGACATTCATTAATAATAATTTTATTTTAATTGATTACAAGGTTTATGATTTCTAAAGCTAGAATTGGAACTTGTCTTCTATCTCCAACGTTCAGGAATCTCTCACCTTGATCAAATCTCCTACTGACCTGCAATCCCTGCATAGAATTACAAATATGATAAGGGCTTCCAATATCTAATACCCAGACAGTAGAATCAAATAAGAAAAAATTATAAGGTGTTATCATATAATTACTTTGCCCAATAACCACTTGCTTCTTCCTCAGCCTATTCAGATCTAGGAAGATAATGTACAGAGAATAGTTTCTCTCTCAATGCTCTTGCTTCTTACAGAAGAAGCACTCTACCTGACTCTGATCGAGCTTGCGCTTCTTGGTCTGATCCTGCACAGTCGTCCTAGCATGCGGCCGCACCTTCTTTTTTTTCTTCTTCTTGTTCTTCTTTTCTTTCTTAAAGGGTCGATGACCAAAAGAAGACCCTCTCACTACATTCACCATCTTCTTATGGAGTTGGTGATCATTCTCAAAGTTCTACAGCAACCCCAATAAGCTATGATAGTTTACTGCAAGCTTTATCATTCTAAAATGAGTTAGGAAGGAAAGAAAGGACCTCGACAAAGAATTAAGGATCGCATCCTTATCGAGCTGCTCATGCAGGAGAAAGCCCAACTTCCTAAGACGCTCAATTATCTCGATCATGTACAATACATGATCAATGACTGAGGCTCCATCCCTCATTCGAGCGTTGAAAATGATATAACTTATTTTATGCCTTTCAACATCATCCGACATGCCAAAAGAGTCATTCAATATTTGAAGCATCTCCTATGGCTGGGTATTTTCAAACCTGTGACTGAACTCATCATTTATTGCCGTCAGCATTATACATCGAATGGTTGTGCAGTCATTGAGCCACTTCAGATAAGTATCTCGGATCGCTTTCCTAGCATTCGGAGCTGACTCCTTAGGTGCTCGATCCGTTACCATATAAAAAATCCACTCATGCTTCAGGATGATTTTCAACTTACAATACCAGCTAACGTAGTTGGGTCCCATTAATTTATCATGGTCTAACAATGATCGGAGTGATAGATTAGTGGCCATATCTGTATAAAAAGAAAAACTAAATCTAATTAGTATATGAATTATTAATCCTAAAGACTTGGACATCAGTCTATAGGTCCTTTCACTATTTTATACGAATTGGTAGTCTTTTCCTCCAATTCGAAGAATTACTTTAATTTCTTAGTGGATACTAGAATCCACATAGATTACATATGAGCCCAACTTTGGTTGGTCAATCCTGTTAGATATGTGTGCCCTAGAAGTCAGAATTGACTGACACTTATAATACACTTCTAATGGCAAAATTATAATTTTGACTATAAATAATAAAATAGATTATTTTCTATCACATATGTATATTTAGTATCTGTGATACATCCCTTGAGTTAATGATAATGATTATTCATATTTTTAAGAGTTGAAAATTTAAGACATGAATTTTTATTTATTAACTCATAAAATGCTCCTGACCGTAGGATCGTCATGAGGATGGTGATTGATCTAGAAGGTTAGTGTATAATCACTTCTTCATAGTAGATGAGTCTTGAGTCTACGGTGTAGAGATATTAGAGTGAGAGTATAGGTACTCATTAGAGAATGAGTGCACTAAGTGTGACCACCTCGAGTAGTCATAAGAAAGTCTACTTTCTTATCGATGACTGACTCAAAGCTGCAGTGGTGTATCTGATTCTTTGATCTGAGGTGCATCGGCAGTTCACCTTGAGGGTGTTATAGTTTGACTACACCATGACTCGGTCTCCTAGCCATTCAAAATTTTGAGGTATTTGTTGGCTATAGCATGTTCATTGTAAGAATTGAATTACACCAAGATGAAATCTATCTACCTTGATGGATAAAGAGCAGCCCTATGATGATCATGAGAATCAAGTTCATAAGCCCATGGCCATAGTAGAGTAAAATAATAGAAAGAGTTTCTATTAAGATTTTCACATTGGACTTAAATCGAATGATTAATCATATGACAGAAATTAGGATTTGATGAGTTCACCTTAACCCTAATCTGATCAGGGCTCAAGATAGAAGAACTTAATCAAACAGATAGCTGCACAAAGAGGTTCATTTTCAGTTTTGATGGGTTGCCACCATATACTGCTAGATATCAATGGTAGATTTTGGCAGCAATTAAAATGATTTAGATGATCAATTATCCTAGTTGTTTGAATCAAAAGAGTTCTGATCCATCGAAAGGAGTTTCGATGATATCAATGATGGAGATTACGACATATCCCATTATCATACAGAATTAAACCTAACTGGATCACACAAACAAGAATTCAGATCTGGATATCATCAATTGGACTAATCCAGTTCAATTGAATTAAGTTAGATTTAATTAGGTATAAGCAAATCATGCTAGCATACGACTGAGCCTAACGTTCTTCTTCTATTATCATTAAAAGTTATCTCGACTGAGCCAAATATATTTGTACTCACTTAGGTACCTTTATCTGGTCTGACTAAAATTTATCTAGGTTAGAAAAAGATTATCTTAATTTATGAGATAAATTTGAGATAACATCTGTCATTTTTCATCACCTGCTAATTCTTGTCCTTTAACTTTGGTCAAACGTTGACCTTTGACCCTTGGACATCTGCCCATGTGTCATGCATCCATAGGAGAGATTTATTGACCAAGTTCACCTACCATTTGGTAGACAGATAGAGGGTGCACACCTAGGATGGCGTGCACCCCATGTGGATAAACACTGGAGTCCCATACGGATGGGACTCCAGGTTGCTTCTTGGATTCAAACTAGCTGACCCTTACCTATAGACTTTGATCAGTCTAAGGCACCATCTATGGATGAATCTATAGGGCTCTCATCTGATTGGATTAGGTGATATCATCCCATCAATCAGATTTAGATCTGATTATACGAAGCAATGCGATTGGTCGGGATGATGCAGCACTGCATGGCGCAGTAGGATCTATAAATAAACCCTATCTGCACCCAACCTAAAGAAGAGTTTCTCTTAGCCCACACCCCAAGGCTGCCCCTCTTCCTCCATGTCATCTTTTGATCCTCTCTCTCCTCTCCACGTCCAAGGAAGTTGGGCTTCAGTTTGGTGCGATCCAGACAAGAAAAGGCTGACGAGAAAGAAAGAAGGCAGCACTGCTGCAGAGACGACTGCTGATTTTCAGAAGGAGTTTTGAAGATCCTCCAAATCAGATCTAAATCTAATTTTTGAAGATGTGATAAAGAAGAAGAAGATTTTTAGATCTAACATGAGTGGATACCAGTAAAGGTCAGGTGCTTGCATGGTTAGATCCAGAACCTCAGGCAATCAGCAGGATCATCAAAGGGTAATCAGATTATCCAAAATAAGATAACATTAATTTAGATTTAATTTAATTTAATTTTTTTATTTATTAGATCATAAAATTAAATTTAAAAAATATCAGATCTGATTTGGATCTAAGAAATTTTTTTTAAAATATGTCTCTCGATCCAATCAGATTTGAATGAACCTAATCCGAAAAATCTATTTTTCTCCTTCAACTGGTATCAGAGCCAGGTTGCATAAAATCTATTTAGATCTGATTTAATCTGATAAATTAATAATTTTAAATATCACATGAGATATGATTAGATCTTAAATTAAAAAAATAAAAAATTAAAATTAATTAATTTAGATCTAAAATGTATGAGATATATAACTAGACTAGGAATAGAATTATTCTATGTGTAGTCTAGTATAATCATAATTTTTATTTGATCAATTATAATTTTAAAATCTATTTATTTACTATTTTTTGATCTTATAAATATTATAATTAGATCTAAAAATAGAAAATAAATTAAGTTTAATTTATTCATATAAGATATGATAGTTGCATATTTAGACTAGTTGTAAAATAGTTCTACAAAAGGTCTAGATTAAATTTTATTTGATGTGATCAAATTTAAATTTAATTTTTTAGATAATTATGAGATAATTTATATCTAAAAAATATGCATGATATGATGTATGCAAAAATATGTTTTAGTTAGATCAATTTTTATATGAGATATATGCTTAGATCTAATTAGTTTTGTAGATTAGTTGTATTTCTGATTAAGGCGTTCCCCTTAACCATCCGATCATAAGAACAAAGTAGGATTTAAAGATCCTCTCCTTCCATTCGATGGGATATTCTTATGATGTGTAGAGATGCTGCGCGTTCGTCCTTAATCAAAAATTAAAAATTTATTTTCTGCAAAATCCTAGATCCTGAAATCCTAGGATCTTATTTACATATTTTGCTTATGAATCCTAAACTTAATTAAGAATTAAGATTTTAAAATATTAATTAGATCTAAAATTAAAAATTTTAGATCTAAGACATATTCATAATATTAGGTTCGGGCTTAGATAGCTCAATTAGGTCTAGCGGTTGATCAAACCGAATCAAGAGTTGGTTAGATGAGATCAATACTGCTAAAATTGATCAGTCTAATAGGATTAAGTCTGGATCAAGATCGAGTCACGTGAGTGATCGATCAAGCTAAGATCTAATTAGGCTCAATGATTAGAGTCTGGATTGTAGGCTAATCCAATTGATTCTGGCTCAATAATTTAGTGTTTAAGATAAGTTTGGTAGATACGATCGACTAATTTTTAATTGAGAGCTACTCAACTCGAATGCATTCTTGTCGAGTTAATAGCATATCCCTTCTATCGGTCTCACTTACCTGACCATGTTTGTTGGCTCAATTCTGATCTGAGGTGGTCAATAATCCAAGCTAAGCCATGCCACTAGGTTAGTCATAATGGTTATGACTATGTCAAGTCTAGTTTAATGAGACCTAAATCAAATCTCTCTAAAAAAATATTAAGTCTAAGATCTTCCACCATTATAGATGTGCGGGCCCTTTTCGAGGTTGATTATTCTCGACTGATTACAGTGGCTCAGTTGCATCGAAAAGACGGCAATCATGTCTATTAGGCATTGGATGCTACTGGCTGAAGGATGGATTGGGCTCAATATTTTGGATACAGTGAGAGACTCAATTAGGAATCCAATCTATGCAAATGGTGGGTCTGACTTAACTAAGGAGTGGATCAATATTTTGGACAGATGAGATTCATGAATTAGAGATCAAGTTTGGGTGCATCATGATTAGAGAATCATTGAACAAGAGTTGTTCACTCATTGGCTAACCCATCACCAATAACTGTTAGGTGAGGTGATGAGTCAGTTGGTGGAACCGCACCATCCACTAGAAATCAGTAATCTTAAAGATTTTCGCATCTCTACAGAGGGAGTATAGGGATTCGAGAAAATAGTGAAAGCTAATTTATTTAAAAATAAAATTCATAAATAAATTGGTTAAGTTTTAATTATAATATCTAACTAAAAATGTTGACTCTCTACAGAAAAATATCTGCATCCAATCCACTAGCACGTATTCTGGACACCCATAGACTAACCGAATCAAATTACAAGGATTGACTCTAGAACTTTAAAATCATTTTGGATTTTGAGAAGTTAACTCATGTATTAGATCAGGACCCTCCCATCTTACCAACTCGTCCATCCATAGAGTAGAAAGCATCTCTAAAAAAATGGATGGATGAAGATAACAAGGCTAGATACTACATGTTGGACTCAATATCTAATGAACTTCAGCGCCAACATAAAGATATCAGGACTGCTCGTCAAATGTTGGCTTACCTATAGGAGATGTTTGGTGAACAGAGTCGCACAGCCAAGTATCAAGTCACTAAATAATTTTTCAAGGCTAAGATGCATGATGGGCAGTTAGTCCAAGATCATTGTCTGATGATGATCAAGAATTTGGAAGAGCTTGAGAAGCTCGAAGTGAGGTTGGACTTGGATCTGTAGAATGATATAATTCTGCAATCCTTGACTAATGCATATGGACAGTTTATCATGAACTATCATATGCATAAACTTCAAAATTCTTTCACTGAACTTATGAACATGCTGGTCATCGCTGAACTTTTCATGAAAGGTTCTAAAAGCTTAGTACTTGCAAAGGAACGAACTTCTTCCAAAAGAAAATTTTTTGAAAAGAAGAAGAAGTCTGCGAAAAAGTAGAAGGTGGAAGGAGGAAAGAAGAAAAAGGCAGAGCTGAAGAAGAAGACCACTGACAAAAAAAAATATTTTCATTGCAACAATGACGGCCATTGAAAGTGAAACTGCCCTACTTACCTAGCTATCCTAAAGAAGGAGGTAGATCTTTCTAGAGGTATGCTCGTTATTGAGTCTAACATTATGATTTCTTCTACATCCAGTTGGGTGCTTGACTCAGATTCTAGTGCTCACTTGTGCACTTCTATGCAGAGTTTTGAAGATAGTAGGAGGCTGAGGGATGGTGAGATGATCCTATACATCAAAAATAGAATAAGAGTTACTATCATGATCGTGAAAATATACCCTCTTCGACTATCATCTGGTTTAGACTTAGTATTAAAAGACTGTTATTATGTGGTTGCAGTAAGCAAAAATTTTATTTTTGTTTCTTGCTTTGCATTAGAAGGCTATGTAATTAGTTTTCTTAAGGACCATTTTAACATTCTTTATGAAAGAAATAAAATTGCAAGTAGTTTTCTTATTAACGATCTTTATCAGTTACATGTTGATGTATCTATTTTTAATTTCGAGCAAAATGTGAATGCCATAAAATCAAAATGAGCTAGGGATAGTCCAAATGATAGGTATCTATGGCACCTAAAAATAGGTCATATAGCAGAAGATAGGATTAACAAATTAAAGAAAATTGGGCTATTGAGTCCGTTGACTTTCGAGTCATATCCAATTTATGAATCCTATCTTCATGGCAAAATGATTAGGCTCCCTTTTATAGGACAAGGGGAAGGGGCCACAGATCTTCTTGTCCTAGTACATACTGATGTGTGCGGCCCATTTGATGTACCGACTAGAGGCAATCTAGTCTACTTCATAACCTTTACCGATGATTTATCTAGGTATGGATATGTGTATCTTATGAGATACAAATCTGAAGCGTTTGAAAAGTTCAAAGAATTCAGACATAAAGTAGAAAAGCAAACTGAAAAATCCATTAAGATTCTTCGATCAGATCGAGGAGGTGAATATCTTGGTTCAAAATTTCTAGACTATTTCAAGAAAAATGACATAATCTCTCAATGGACTTCATCAGAAATACCTCAACTCAACGGAGTTTCAGAATGGAGGAACTGGATCCTATTAGATATGGTCCGATCTATGATGAGCTTCACAGACCTCCCTGATTTTTTTTGGAGATACTGTTTGTTAACTACAATATACTTACTGAACAGAATTCTTTCTAAAAATGTTCCACCATATGAGATATGGCATAGTAAAAAATTAAGTCTGAGTCATCTTAAAATTTAGAGTTGTCTGGCTCATGTCAAAAGACAACAAAAGGACAAGTTAGACTTTAGGTCCTTTAGAACTCGATTCATAGGATATTCTAAAGAGTCATTAGGGTATTATTTCTATATTCCAAAAGATCATAATATGATTGTGAGTCGACATGCCATCTTTCTTGAAAAATAGTTTATTCAAGATAGTAGCATTGAAAAGTAGATCAAGCTCAAGGAGAAAGTCTCACAAGAACAATGAGCTAAGGACCTAATGGAACCAAATCAGATTGAGCCAATCCATTCACTACCTCCTCTACCTCGTAGATCGAAAAGAATTTTTCAACCTCCTGAAAGGTACTTAGGTACTATTTCAGAGAAAGTAGAGAAAATATTCCTCGTAAGTAATGGGGTTCATGGTGATAATCTCAAAACCTATAATGAGATGATATCAGATATCGACTCCGAGAAATGGTTAGAGGTAATGAAGTCAGAAATTGACTCGATGCACTCAAACCAAGTCTGAACCTTGGTAGATCCATCAGAAGGTATAGTACCTATTAGATATAAATGAATCTACAAGAGAAAGATTGGTGCAGATATGAATGTAGAGACATTCAAGGCTAGATTAGTGGTAAAAGATTATAGTCAGCATGCAGGCATTAACTATCAGGATATCTTTTCGTCAGTAGCTATGCTAAAATTCATCTGTATATTGCTTGCTATTGCAGCATATTTTGATTATGAAATATGGCAAATGGATGTGAAAATGGCATTCTTGAATGGATATCTTGAGAAAAAGATCTATATGGAACAGCCGCTAGGTTTCACATTCAGTGATGATGATCATAAAGTATGCAAACTGCAAAGGTCCATATATGGACTTAAGCAAGCATCTTGAAGCTGGAACACTCATTTTAACGATGTGATCAAACTATTTAGTTTCATCAAAAATGAGGAGGAGCCATGTGTATTCAAAAAGATCGGTAGGAGCGCTGTTGTCTTTCTCGTATTGTATGTGGATGACATCCTCCTTATTAGGAATGATGTTCCCATGTTGACCATAGTTAAAATATGGTTATCTAAAGAATTCTCCATGAAAGACCTAGGAGAAGCATCCTTTATTCTAGAAATTAAGGTCTATATAGATAGACCGAATAGGATGCAAGGACTTTCATAGAAGATGTACATAGAGGAAGTGCTAAAGAGGTTTAGCATGGAAAACTCTAAGAGGGATTTAGTACCCTTCAGACATGGCATTCATCTTTCCAAGAAGATGTGCCCTAGCAAATCTGAGAAAATAGAATGCATGAGCAAGATCCCTTATGCTTCAGCAATAGGGAGCCTCATGTATGCCATGTTATGTACACGACCTGATATAGCCCATGCTGTGAGTGTCACGAGTAGATATCAATCGAATCCAGGTGAAGAACACTGGACTTCTGTGAAATGTATCCTTAAGTACTTAAGAAGAACTAAGGATATGTTGTTGGTCTTTGATAATGAAGAACTCCAAGTCTAGGGGTATACAGACTCGGATTTTATGTTCGATGTAGATGATCGAAAGTTGACATCTAGGAGTCTGTTTATGTGCAATGATGGAGCTGTCAGTTGAAAAAGTTTTAAATAGATTATGATAGCAGATTCCACCATGGAAGCAGAATACATCGCTGCGTCAGAAGCTGCAAAGAAGGCATTCTGGTATAAGAAGTTTGCCATAGAGATCGAAGTGATGCCATCAAATGCCATTCCTCTGTACTGCGATAATAATGGCACCATAGCCCTTGCTAAGGAGCCAAGGTCTCATCAGAAATTCAAGCACATCGAACGATGATACCATCTCATCCATGATTACCTCGAGAAGGATTACGTTGAGGTCAAGAGAGTCGACTCCGTAGATAATGCAGCAGATCCACTTATAAAATCATTGGGCCAGCAGAAGATCAAAGCCAACCTTGAGAAGATGGGACTTAGAATTGTAGCCAATTGGTTTTATATCAAGTGGAAAGTTTGTTAGATATGTATGCCCTAGAAGTCATAATTGGCTGACACTTGTAATATACTTCTAGAAACAGAATTATAATTTTGACTATAAATAATAAAATAGATTATTTTCTATCACATGTGTATTTAGTGTCTGTGATACATCCCTTGAGTTAATGGTAATGATAATTCATATTTTTAAGAATTGAAAATTTAAGACATAAATTTTTATTTATTAACTCATAAAAGGCTCCTGACCATAGGATCATCATGAGAATGGTGATTGATCCAGAAGGTTAGTGTACAATCACTTCTTCATAATAGATGAGTCTTGAGTCTACAGTGTAGAGATACCGGAGTGAGAGTATAGGTACTCATTAGAGAACGAGGACACTGAGCGTAACCACCTCGAGTAGTCATAAGAAAGTCTATCTTCTTATCGATGACTGACTCGATGCTGCAGTGGTGTGTCTGGTTCTTTGACCTGAGGTGCATCGACAGTTCATCTTGAGGGTGTTATAGTTTGACTATACCATAACTCGGTCTCCTAGCCATTCAAAATCCTGAGGTGTATGTTGGCTATAGCATGTTCATTGTAGAAATTGGATTGCACCAAGATAGGAATCTATCTACCTCGATGGATGAGGAGCAGTCCTATGATGATCATGAGAATCAAATCCATAAGCCCATGGCCATGGCAGAGAGTGAAATAATAGAAAGAGTTTCTATTAAGATTTTCACATCGGACTTGAATCGAATGATTAAATCATATGATAGAAATTAGGGTTTGATCAGTTCACCTTAATCCTAATCTGATCAGAGCTCAAGATAGAAGAACTTAATCACACAGGTAGCTGCACCAAGAGGTTCGTTTTCAGTTTTGATGGGTTGCCACCATATACTGCTAGGTGTCACTGATGGATTTTAGGAGGGAGCAATTAGAATGATTTAGATGATCGATCATTGTAGTTGTCTGAATCAAAAGAGTTCCGATCCATCAAAAGGAGTTTCAATGATGTCAATGATGGAGATCATAATATATCTTATTATCGTATAGAACTTAACCTAACTGGATCACACAAACAAGGGTTTGGATCTGGATATCATCAATTGGACTAATCCAGTTTAATTGATTTGAATTAGATTTAATTAGGTTCAAAAAAATCGTGCTAGCACATGATTGAGCCTAACGTTCTTCTTCTATTATCATTAAAAATTATCTCAATTGAGCCAAATATATTTATGCTCACTCAGGTACCTTTATCTGATCTGACCAAAATTTGTCTAGGTTAGAAAATGATTGTCTTAATTTATGAGATAAATTTGAGACAACACCTGCCATTTTCCATCACCTACTAATTTTTGTCTTTTGACTTTGGTCAAACGTTGACCTTTGACTCTTGGATATCTGCCCATGTGTCATGCATCCATAAGAGAGACTTATTGACCAAGTCCACCTACCATTTGGTAGGCAGATAGAGGGTGCATGCCAGGCAGATAGAGGGCGCATGCTTAGGATGGTGTGCGCCCCATTTGGATAAACACTGGAGTCCCATACGAATGAGACTCCAGGTTGCTTCTTGGATTCAAACTAAGTGATCCTTACCTATAGACTTTGACCAGTCTAAGACACCATCTAAGGATGAATCTGTAGAGCTCTCATATGATTGGATCAGGTGATATCATCCCACCAATCAGATTTAGATCTGATTGCACGAAGCAACGTGATTGGCCGAGATGATGCAGCACTGCATGGCATAGTAGGGTCTATAAATAAATCCTATCTACACCCAACCTAAAGAAGAGTTCCTCTTAGCCCATGCCCCAAGGCTACCCCTCTCCCTCCTCCAAGTCATCTTCTGATCCTCTCTCTCCTCTCCATGCCCAAGGAAGTTGGGCTTCAGTTTAGTACGATCCAAGCAAGAAAAAGGCTGATGAGAAAGAAAGAAGGCAGCATTGCTGCAGAGACGACTGCTGATCTTCAGAAGAAGTTTTGAAAATCTTTCAAATCAAATCTAGATCTGATTTTTAGAGATATGATAAAGAAGAAGAAGATCTTCAGATCCAGTTCGAGTGGATACCGATAGAGACCAGGCGTTTGCATGGCTAGATTCAAAACCTCAAGCAATCAACAGGATCATCAAAGGATAATCGGATTACCTAAAACAAGATAACATTAATTCAGATTTAATTTAATTTAATTTTTTTATTTATCAGATCATAAAATTAGATCTGAAAAATATTAGATCTGATTTGGATCTAAGAGAAAATTTTTGAAATATGCCTCTCAATCCAATTAGATTTGAATGAACCTGATCCGAAAAATCTATTTTTTCCTTCAACCATGTGTACCTATGGATAGATTCAAAATCAATTATTTCTCTAAACAACTTCTAGTAACATTAATTTTGCCCAATAGACCTAATCAGTAGACTTTGGCTTTCATTGAAAAAGGTTCGATTAGGTCCAATCATTAACATGACCATATTTGGTCTTATCTAACCAATAAATGATCAGGCCCGACTTTGGTCGGCCAACCTAACCACCATCAGAAATACTTAACCAAATTATCATTTTATGAATGATAATTTTATTAGTCAATAATCATCAAGCCTTTGGGCCTTCAATGATCATTATACTAATGAATCCATTATCACTCAACTTAATGGAAGGCTATGATTTAGTTATCTATATAACTATTTTATTTTTAAGAATTTAATAATTTTATAGGATTTAGTTAACTAATTTAAAAAAATTTAGCAAGCCAATTTCGATCCTCCCACTGACTTCACCAAGTCAGAAAAAAAATCTAATCTAAGCTAGCATTAGGAGCACCTAAATTAGTCAAACTGATTTACCTAATAGACATGGATGAGTCCGAATCACCAAGTGATCTAATCAAAATCTAACTTAGCAGGATGGCCAGGTAAGTAAGATCAATGGAAGAGATATGCCATTAACTCGTCAAAGACCGAATCAATGCGAGTAGCTTCCAAATTAAAAATCACTGGTCAAACTGCCAAACTAATCTTAGACACCATCCGGTTCATTAATTTTAATTTGACCAACTTAGTAATTTTGGATTCGACTGCATAGCCTTAAATCAAGTCCATTTGATCCTTGTTAAAGGCATGGACTTGATCAACTACAACTATTGTAATTGAGTCTATAGAGTCCTTGACCTAATCTAAATTAATATTTAATTAGATTTGATCAATTACTCTAAATTAGTCCATCTTTTAACTAGCCTTAGGTCTAACCCAATTTATGGACCTAATTTAGCTAACTCAATAACCCACAAGTTTATGATTAATGACTTAGAGTCTTAATTCATAATTTTAGATACTAAATCATTATACTTAATTTTTAATTAAGTTTATGGGCTGAGGGTTAGAGTTCGGTATTTTGAAAATATTTTTAATTTTGAAAGATTCTTTACAACTTAGCATTGTTCACCAATTGAGTTGATTCATTTCAAAATTAAATCATCTCAATTCACAAACAATACTAGTTGTAGGATTTAATTTGAAACTATGTACACTACATAATCATGAAATCATGAATCAAATTTTATCTAATTATGCATTCATGATCATAAATCAGATTAAAATTTAATATAATTAAATCATAAAAATATTAGATCAAATCTAGTAATTTCATGATTAACGATATAGATCAGCAACATACCAGGACAACCTTTTTACTGTAGGGAGTAAACCCTACAGCAGGACAACCTATAGTCCGTGCGATCTAAATTTTAATTTTTTATATCTAATTATTTTAATTATTAAATTAATATTTAAATTAAATCTAAATTATTAATCTAAATATGCAAGCATATCATATTTAAAGAGTCTTGCTCTGATACCATTTAAAGAAAATAGTGCAGAATTTGCCATGCTACTTTCGAAAAATATTTCAAAAATAGCAATGATGCAGTAAAAAATAATTAATCTAATTAATTATCTACTGATCATATTAGATTATTTAATTCTATATATTAGGATCTAAATATAATATACATGCATACATCAATAGATCTGAAAATAAAATTATGTAATAAACTATTTACTACATCTACGTGTTCAGAACATAATACTTTTTCGTAGGTAGTTGATCATCATAATCTGAGTCTATCGAATAATGCTCTGATATCATGTCATATCCGCACATATGTTCGACCTCTATGGTTGGTCTACACGGAGCTCTTGGTCCCGATCAACCCTACTGAAGTGCTAGCTCCTCGCTGGAGCCTTCAATGGCTAATCACGATCGATCCAATTGATCGTATATTTTTTTATTTTTAGATATTTTAAAAAATTAAAATATAAATATTGAAGGATGATGAATATGTGTTTCAAATTTGGTGGCAATCCAATGCTCACAGCACTCGATCTCTCCACCCGAACCCAGATTCCCAAATCTAGGATTTCACTCGGTCCAAAAATTCTGACACACTAAAAATCCTATCACGCCCTCTCTGTGTGGAGTTTTTCTATGAAATAAATTTTCATGGAAAGATAACTTTTAGATCTATAATCATTCTTTAGATCATATCTAAAAATAGGATATCCTTAGAGATGAAAATCATAAGAGAAGAGAGGCATAAAGAAAAAGAAAAGTGCTGTAGGATCCTATTCACCTTCACTCCAAGATTTTTTTTGCCTAGAACTAATGCCCAAACACTCTAAATTTTTTACCACATAATGCTAACCCCTTCTACTACATGTAAAAAAATTTTTATAATTTATTGACATGAATACTATGAAAAAACTACATAAAAAATAATAAGGATTGAGTGGTTGAGAGGTTTTAACCACTCACTTGATTTCAAAAATCAAATGAGCCTCTTATCCTTATCCAATGCCCCCTCCATTATGTTTAACATACAGAAGGACTCTCCTTCTACGTGCATATTTTTATTTCTCAAAAAATATTTGACAAACAAAAGGGAGGACGTGGGAAGCAGAGTGAAAAAGTCAAAAATGGTGGGCGCATAGAAGAATTTGAATTCAAACTTTATTTGACTTGGTCCTAATTGGTTTCAACCAAACCAATTAATTTAGATCCAATTAAACTAGATTAAATCCAATCAAATTAGGCTTAGCCTAATTTAATAAAATTTTAATTAAATTAGAAATTAATTAGATTTACATCCTGATCAAATTAGGGTTAAAACTCCCATGACGATTAAGTCATCTCATGACCTGATCGAGATGACCTGATCGGGTCAAATCCAATCGAATCAAATTCAATCGGACTTGATCGAATCCTTATCGCTCAATCAAATTAAGCTAATCAATAATCAAATTACTAATTAATCCTTCAAAAAATATCTGAGTTTAAATCGAATGTATTACTGAGCAACAGAGTCCTATCAACATGAAACTCTTGAAGAGTCCTAAACCAGTGGAACTCTTGAACCCAATGTCCCAAACGAATTAAACTCATGATCCTAAAGTTTCAAACTAGTAAAACTCATGATCAGAGAGTTTCAAACGAGTAGGACTCAAAGTTTCAGTCTAGTAGAATTCTTGGTCACAGAGTCCCAGTCTAGTAGGACTCTTGACCATAGTATCCTAGATTATCAAGACTCATGATCAAAAAGTTCTAGACAAATATGACTCAGAGTTTCAGTCCAGTAGGATTCTTGGTCACAGAATTTTAGTCCAATGAGACTCTTGACCATAGAGTTTCAAACCAATGGGACTTTTGATTAGATGAAAACTTCTAATGTGTGTGATTCCGTAGGTCCGAACATAAGTCGGTAGTATAGAAATCAATTTCTATACTAATCGAAGTGATCATCTAATAATGGTACCGACGTCCGAATAGGTTGAATAATCGCAATCGCAACATTCAGAACCTACGCGAATATGATTATCGTATAATTCATCCTTATGACCTCTATATAATAGATGACTCAGGATTAGACTGTCAATCCTAGAAAATACATCCATGTCGTGTCTCAAAGTAATTAGTCCCGTGACTCCTCACTAAGACTATCCTGATCAAGATTTTGCTAAATTGAAATACAATTGAACACAGCTTCTGAAATCAGGAGTAGTCAATCACATCTTGATACACGCACCGACTCCATAAATACTTGACTGTATCCAAAAATCTTTCATCACTGAATTAAAAATTTAGATAGTCTAGCACCAAAATACAGTGAGTTGCTTGGAATTCACCATGGTGATCTCAGATCGAAGGGATATTTATACCCATATTTCATCGAAGCTAATCTTGATAGGAGAAAAGCCCTAAAGTTGGTCACGTTCAGTATAGATGTATCCATACATCTCACTTGCGTGCCATATCAATATCTCAACACTCCTTGATTATAAGGACAACCAACCTATATGGCACACAATGATCTATACTTGAAAAATATTATCGTCCTAAGTAACAACGTATCATTTAGTCGTGAACTATTTAAGGACTAAATGATAAATTCTTCTTTGCCGAATTTAGATAGTCCTAAGGACTTCATCATAACACAGGAGTTCATTAGAAGACAATAGAATTTATGATAAAAAATATCAAAATAACTTTTATTAATTTATAATCCATATACAATTATAAATATATGGTCCAACCGTCAACAGACTGATGATTGGCTTTGAGACATATTTTCAACACTAGAGTCAGTGGAGCACTAGATCATCAAAAGTGGAACCTATAGAAAAAGTTTCCACCGAAGATAGCTCAAGTGGAGATCCTCTAATGTTCAAGTCAGTCATCCAGCCAACAAGTAGGAAAAAAGGCATTCGAGAGAGAGGGATTGCGTACCTTAGAGGTCTCTTTTTATCTCTTTTTATGAGGGAGGTTGGAGCCATAGAAGAATGAGAGGATAGCAAAGATCTTTTACCTCTCATTGAATATCCTCGAAATCCATGCATAGCCCTTAGACTTTCTTAAGTTTGATAAGTAGTCACTTCATGGCATGTGAAAGCCTTTTTTATTAGTGGCATGGATTGACAAGCAGCAACTAGAGAGTGTGGATGATTCACTCTACATATGATTACGTTCATTTATTAATGGGATGATATGACATGACCATAATGAGATTTCTAGGAGAGTCAATAGTCGAGATTGGGAGCAAAAGCCGATGTTGGCCAAGGACCTATTGGCTGAGAATTGAAGTTTGAGATCCACTAGTCCGAATCGGACGTCGAAGTGGCCTGATCCCACATGAGATGACACGGCCTGATGAGGCTGTGCGAGGACCGATCTTTCTAAAATAATTTATAATAGTGAATGGCTCTGAGGCTGATTAGAAGTAAGGATTGACTAAAGATCTCCGAAAAAGATACCAGAGCTAGGGCTTTTCTTGGTCGAGGAAGTTCTGTTGGCTGGGGAGGTTCTATCGGTCGAGGATTGGTCAGCAATCGATGTAAGGGCTAAGGCTGTTGAGGGGCTCATAAGCCGAGTGAGGGTCAGAAGGAGGCAGGGAGCGTGAGTACCCATGGGTGAGAAACTGAGTGTGTGTGTGCATTCTCCTCATGTTCTCTCAGCCATCCTTTCTCTCTCTCCTATCTTTTTATTTTTTTTTGTCCTATTGTAATGCCCATGGGAGGATGGGGCAATTAACATAGTCTGTTGGAGCCAGGTGACCCAGGGCAATTCTCTAAGCATATGCATGGTGAGTAATGCGATCATGAAGCTCTCCAGGTTCCACGTTTTCTGCCGGTTCGAAAATATCCCTAACAACTAGTATCATTATTCATTTTGTTTCTGAATGTTTCAGTTAGTATGCCCTAGATCAGCTTTTGTTAGGATTTACTGAATTGTGCAGATGGTACATAGAAGTAACCTAACAATCTCTCTAGTTGTTAAAACTTACTGTACCATTCAAAAACTTTTCACCATCTCGAATCATTCTCTGGACTGCTCCCGGACGCTCGGGTTGTTGTTCATCATACATCGTTCTTCTCTGAACTCTGAACCTCTCCTCGCATTCCTCCATTTTACTTTTCCAAGACCAGCGTGGCCTCAGTTTCCCACCAAAAAGTGGTCCCTCTCTGGGCTCCCGCCCTATGAGACCAAGAAGAGGCGCAGTTCACTCAAATTGAACATCAGGAACAGGTGGCACCCAGGAAACGGGGTGGCGGTAGCGCAAGCAACTGTTTAATTCAAACATGGAGAATAAAGCTCAAGGAAAGCATCTTTGGCTAAAGGCCCCGTGCCCCAAAAGCCTCCGGTATTTGCTTTTGCTTTTCAAACGGCCTCTGCTTTGCACTATTGTTTTGGCCCCATGCTTTGCTTTCCCCACGGGCATTGCTGGCCTAAGAAGGAAGGGATGCGAGGATTTTAACACGCGAACCCCTCTAAGCCCCCCAACCAAATTGACCGACCTCACCTTTTCCCACCCGCCCCAAGCACTAGGCTTTCTTGTAGTTTCCTCTTCTAAAGAAGGCACAACATATAACTAAACATGGTCAGATCTCTACAAACAAACTCTGTTCAACTGGTTCCATGACCGACTTGGTTAAGGCACCGCCGCCCATCCATCATGATCACATCTTTATTCCCTCCACTTTCACCTTTTAAATATAGCTTCAAGCTCTTCCCTCCTTGTCCCTTAGTCCCTTGTCCACAAAGACGTAGCTTCTCCATGAATGAAGTCCTCTTCCTTCCCCCTTCAAGGCAGAACCTGCCATCTTGAGTCCCTGAAAGAAAGGGGAAGACAATCTGAGGCTACTTTGCGTCACGATTGGGCTTGAGGTTACTTGCAAGGTGGCCAAAATCCCGCTTCCTTGCCGGCGAGGGAAGCCGAGAATATTGGGTGAGGGAGGAGGATCATGAAGCTGGTGGTAGAGGTGGTGGATGCTCATGATCTTATGCCCAAGGACGGCGAGGGATCGGCAAGCGCATTCGTTGAGGTGGACTTCGGCAACCAGCTCACCCGAACCAGAACCATTCCCAAGGATCTCAACCCTGTGTGGAACCAGAAGCTCTCCTTCTACCTCGACGATCCTGAAAGCCTCTCGAAACAGAGCATCGAGGTCTGCATCTACAACGACCGGAAGACTTTCCCCGGTCGCAACTTCCTCGGAAAGGTAAGAGTCCACGGCTCAAATATTGTTAGGAAAGGAGAGGAAATCCTCCAAAGATTCCCACTAGAGAAGAAGTGGTTCTTCTCCCCGATCAAAGGCGACATCGCCTTGAAGCTCTACATCTCTCCAGAGCCCAAAACTCCTCCACCACTTCCATCTCCCCCTTCTTCCATCGATATTAATCCTTCCACTGGTACAAGCGAAAGCACCGAAACCGCCCCTTCTGCTACTGAGAGCACCCTGGTAGTTGAAAGTAAATCTACCACTAAAACGCCTGCCTCTTCTCCTGCTGAAGAGGAAGCGGAACTAATCAAAGAGCCAATTGAAGTAAAACTAGAGACTGTCCACCACATCAACAAGCACCAGGTCTCGCCACAGCCGGGGAAATCCATCGAGCAGCAGAGCCCTGCAGCTGCGGCGCCGGTGCCGGTTATGGCATACCACCAGGTCCAACATGGCCAGGCCCAGCCGAGCCGGGCAGAGGAGTACAAGCTCAAAGACACCAGCCCCCAACTCGGCGAGCGTTGGCCTGCGGGGGCCCATGGGAAGGGCGGCGCGTGGATGACGAGCTTCTACGGCGACAAGTTCACGAGCACCTACGACCTCGTCGAGCAGATGTACTACCTCTACGTGCGCGTCGTCAAGGCCAAGGACCTCCCCACCAACGCCATCAGCGGAAGCTGCGACCCCTACGCGGAGGTGAAACTCGGCAACTACCGGGGCACCACCAAACACTTGGAGAAGAGGACCAATCCCGAATGGAACCAGGTGTTCGCTTTCTCCAAGGAGCGAATCCAGTCGACCATTCTCGAAGTATTTGTCAAGGATAGGGAGATGGTGGCGAGGGACGACTACGTCGGCAAGGTGGTGTTTGATCTGAACGAAGTGCCGACGAGAGTCCCGCCGGACAGTCCTTTGGCCCCGCAATGGTATCGGCTGGAGGACCGCCGGGGGGAAGTCAAGGTGAGGGGGGAGATCATGCTCGCTGTGTGGATGGGGACGCAGGCCGATGAGGCCTTCCCGGAGGCGTGGCACGCCGACGCTGCCTCCGTCCAAGGCGAGGGAGTGTTCAACATCCGGTCCAAGGTCTACGTCTCCCCAAAGCTCTGGTACCTCAGAGTAAATGTCATCGAAGCTCAGGACGTGCAGCCCAACGAGAGAGGCCGGTATCCGGATGCGTTCGTCAAGGCCCAAGTCGGCAACCAGGTGCTCAAGACTCGAGTCAGCAGCACACGGTCCTTGAATCCCATGTGGAATGAGGACCTGGTGTTCGTCGCGGCCGAGCCCTTCGAAGAGCACCTCGTGCTCACCGTCGAGGACCGGGTGCATCCGACCAAGGACGAGTTGCTCGGGCGGATCGCCTTGCCACTGACCCTGTTCGAGAAGCGGCTGGACCACCGGCCGGTGCACTCGCGGTGGTTCAATCTGGAGAGGTTTGGCTTCGGCCCCCTCGAAGGCCAGCAGCGGAAGGAGCTCAGGTTCTCGACCCGGGTCCATCTCCGCGTCTGCCTCGAGGGAGCCTACCATGTTATGGACGAGTCCACCATGTACATCAGCGACACCCGGCCCACCGCCCGCCAGCTCTGGAAGCAGCCCATCGGAATCCTGGAAGTCGGCATTCTCAGCGCCCAGGGTCTGGCTCCCATGAAGACCAAGGACAACAGGGGCACCACCGACGCCTACTGCGTTGCGAAATATGGCCAGAAATGGGTTCGAACTCGAACGATCATCGACTCCTTCAGCCCCAAATGGAACGAGCAGTACACATGGGAGGTCTACGACCCCTGCACCGTGATCACGCTTGGAGTGTTCGACAATTGTCATCTCGGTGGCAATGACAAGCCTGCTGGCAGCGGCCCGGCCAAAGACACGAGAATTGGCAAGGTGAGGATTCGGCTATCGACGCTCGAGATGGATCGGATATACACGCATGCGTACCCGCTCATCGTTCTCCAGCCGTCGGGGGTGAAAAAGATGGGGGAGCTGCAGCTGGCGGTGAGGTTCACGTGCCTGTCCCTTGCCAACGTAATCTACCTCTACGGCCACCCTCTGCTGCCCAAGATGCATTATATCCACCCATTCACTGTGAGCCAGGTGGACAACCTGAGGTACCAAGCGATGAGCATCGTTGCGGCGAGGCTCGGCCGGGCGGAGCCGCCGCTGAGGAAGGAGGTGGTGGAGTACATGCTGGACGCGGACTCCCACATGTGGAGCATGAGGAGGAGCAAGGCCAACTTCTTCCGGATCATGTCGCTGCTCTCGGGCACCATTGCTATGTGCCGGTGGTTCGATGATGTTTGCCACTGGAAGAATCCGATCACGACCATACTCGTTCATATCTTGTTCGTGATACTGATCTGTTATCCCGAGCTGATCCTCCCGACGATGTTTCTGTATATGTTTATGATTGGATTGTGGAATTATAGGTTCAGGCCGAGGCACCCGCCGCACATGGACACGAAGCTTTCGTGGGCAGAGGCCACACACCCGGACGAGCTCGACGAGGAGTTCGACACATTTCCCACGACGAAGCCGCATGATTTGGTCCGGATGAGGTATGACAGGCTTCGGAGCGTGGCGGGGAGGATACAGACGGTGGTGGGGGACATGGCGACGCAGGGGGAGAGGTTTCAGTCTCTACTGAGTTGGAGGGATCCAAGGGCGACCTGCCTGTTTGTGATGTTCTGCCTCGTTGCGGCTGTGGTGCTGTATGTGACCCCATTCAGGGTGATAGCACTGGTAGCAGGGCTGTATACACTGCGCCACCCCCGGTTCAGGAGCAAGCTGCCCTCGGTGCCGAGCAATTTCTTCAAGAGACTGCCGTCCCGGATAGATAGCATGCTCTGAAAGGATGTTAGCTGCCACGGTGGAACCTGTCTAGGGGGAAGATCTGGCCTTTCCAATTTGTTATAATTTTGGTATTTGTTGAACTATACTGTTTTTTTTTTTTTTTTCTTTGCCTTTTTTTTACATGTTTGAGTGGTGTAATGATTTCAAAATTCAGCTCTCTTGTTTCTATTTTGGATGGTGAGTTGAGTCTAGAGCATGCTACTCAGTCCTGCGGTGTAATAATGTGAATGTGACATTTTGCTTTTTAATATGTACGCGGGTTCTTCTTCAAACCTCCCTCTGGCTTTTCTGAGAAAAGCTATCACCAGATTGCACATATACTGATTTGCATCACAGCTAATGACGCACCACAATCGAATAATACAAGGTACGTTAGGTGGAAGATAGGCTAATTTTTGAAGATGTTTGGATGAAGTGGAGAAAAAAAAAAGGAACAAGCAGACAGTACAGCTCAATGGGGCTTAAAGTATGAGCGATAAAAATATTCTAATAAAAAGGGGATTCTCCTTCCACCAGTTAATCGTGCTTGAGGTTGCTTGGGAACAACTGAATACAAAGAACGCAGAGGTGCTCTACTTTCAAAAGTAAACAGTACCCAGAGAAGATTAAAGTTACATGAGATGAGCATGCGCGAGTGTGTGTGTGTATATATATATATATAATTGATTGAATCAACATTCATATTCGGTTAAATTAAAATTAAATAACAAAAATCCTACATGAACGATCTAAGTTATTATTTATCATTTCAAAATTTCTTTAAAAATCTCTAATCTATGCAATAAAAAAATATATTTAATTTAATTTTATTTAAATTATCTATATAAATTAAAATTTTCTCAATCATATAATTTTTTTATATAAATAATTTTAAAATAATAAATTATATTTAACAGTTTAAATTATTAACATAAAATTTTTATTATAAAAATTTTAACCTAACCGAATGAAAGTCCAAATCCAAATGAGCTGATCTAACCCGGTTATATATTTATATATATAGAACCAAATATGCTGTCACTATTAAAATAAATTAAAGTTATATTCTCCTGACTACATCACATAACATTGTCTAAGATTACGTTGCTGAACTTTATTCCCATAAATCTGGCAAAAACACCTTCGTGATCGGATTCCATACGAAACGATTCTTAGTGCTGAACAACTCATTCGCAAATGTAAAAAAATAACGCGCCCTACTCAAAAAAAAAAAAAAAACAGAGAGAGAGAGAGAGAAAAAAGACGTGCATCTATTAATAATTCAGATTTATCTAAAAAGTCCAACCAACCAAATACGGCCTAACTGCGTAAACATCCCTCGTGAACAACAAACCAAACATAAAACAAAACTCAAGTTCACTTCCTCGCATCCAAAACTGAAAGTAACCCACCTACACTGAAGCTTGAACAGCACTTCAGAGGGAGCTGCTCAGATGCTTTCATTGCCATTTTAGAAAACAAGCTCATGTGGTTTCATGCCTGCCCTAAGAGAAAACCTAGCACCTAAATATGCCTTCAAGTCTAGAACAGCTTCAATGGCTTTGATCAATTGGGCATCCACGGTCTTCTGGTCATCTTTCTTCTCCTGAGGCAGTGCCTTGGTTACCTTCATGATTTTAAGAATTATAGGGTTAGCCATGTAGCACGTATAAATGTCATCAGCCAGAACCTGTGATCAATAAATCGAAACAGACCTCTTTTTCCGTATCAAAAAATTCACCCTCACTCTTCTTTGTCTTCTTCTTCTTTTCCTTCGTGAAATATTTGTCATCAAATTTCTCAACATCAACCCCAGAAATATCAATCTTGGTGGATGTACCAATGACATAAGCCTGATTCACACGGCGCAGAGGAACTCCATTTATCTTGAAGGGCCCTGCAGCAGCATAACATTACAAGAAGCAATACCAAGAAAAAAAATTGGTTGAGACAGAAATCAACTATCAGAAAAAGGAACAAGGTAAAATCTATTACACAGTTAGATTTGATAGCATATTTGTTTGCCATTGTCTCTGATTTTTTGGCCTGCTATACTGAAACAAAATGTCAAAGGAGTATGTTGGTTTCAGCAATATTTCATAAATTGTGCATCAGATGAGATACTTGGGATTTTGATCAAAACATATAAAAACAAGAGCTCAGCTATAGATAGCTAAAGTCATGCATTGATAATTACAGATGCTATCCATAATATGTATATTTAAAATCGCTACAAGACAATTAATCTTATTCCCCAAAGACTGAAAATTTCAACATATTTATTATTGTTGCTTTGAAAACACAGATTATCATTCTAAGATATAGGAAAAAGAAATAACATAACAATTGTAGCAATGCCTTCAAAATTATAGCATTTATTAATTATTTCAAGAAGAATGCATTTCAACAAATTTATCAACATCAAAGGGGTAAAGGGAAAAAAACAGATCACCATCATAAAATACACTACAGAGCGATGACATAACAGTCAGCATCATTTGCTTTACATCAATGATCTGTTGCAATGTGCTCTGCATCTTGCGCTTTACCCTTCATTATTCTTTTCTGTTCTTTTTCTTGTTTTACATCAATCAGATCAGGCTGAGGTATGGTGAGTTGGTGGTGATAATGTGTGAAGGAGCTATGGTACATTGAGTCAGGCAGGTCGATTCAGTTCAGGTTTAACCATTGGTAGCATCAGGTCCATGACCTGTATCAGGAGAGACTGACATGAACCATCTCGACCAAACCCACCTTATTGCAAACCCTCCTTCCAAAATTTTATTTAAAACACTACATAGGTCCACCTGCCCCAGTCCAGCTCTCTTCCTCATTCTCTTCCATTGTTTTGCATGCACCACCATTTTCCACACTCCAGATTTATGAAATGTTGAAATCATGCATGCAAAAACTTTAGACATGGTTACCCCACAGCTACCTAGATACGTCTCTTAAAGGCTAGACAGAGTCCAAGGAAAAAAACGACACCTTTTTTTGTAAAGGTAAAGCAGCTGTACTCGCAGCAACTTTCATTTCATGTCCCAATACCTGCTTTTGATTGTAACGATCAAGGTAGAATATCAACTTTTTTAAGGTAGAAGGGGAAGGGACTTACAGGTGATGATGGGTCAAAGCAGTCAAACTGCAGTTTACTGGAGATCAAATCAACAATTTCTGACCCAGCCACCAAAACAGTTCAGGCTGGGTCAAAGGTGCAATACACTGCTTACAACTATCAGCTGATGGAATGGATGCAACAGCACCATCTTAAAACAAATACCACATGATGTAAAGATAATAACCCTAAAGAGAGGAATTGGGGTCAAACTTCGCATGCTTGTATAGTTGCTTAATGTTACATTAATCACTCACATAAACTAAAGCTATAAAATGTAGAAGAAAATATATGATATATTTGTTTAATAGTAAAGACTCCAACGGTAACCACTGTAAATTAATTTAATGGACAATTTAGTAATTTTTTTTAACTGGTTATTGACTGTTCGGGTATTTTAGATGTTTTTGAATGGTGTCCTATGTTATGTATGTATATATGACATAAAGTTGAGAGGTGAATGACGAAACTACAAGCAGCAGCTCTTTAGTTATTTTGTGGGAGTTGGATTTACCAACTGCACCAATATACCAGATAGTGCAATTATTTTTAGAAGGGATCCTGACAAAAATATTCCAAATGTGGAATCAGAAACTTCTCAAGACACCCTGACCCCAGCACTCCCACATCCAAAAAAATCATAAATAATAATAATAGTAACAATAATAAAAGTAGTAATAATAATAACAATAATTTAACAATGCTTTTCCTAAATTGACTCATTAGGTACCCAACCAACCAAACCAAACCAATGAACAAGTTTACCACCTACATCCATAACTCACCAATAAGTCCGTTCCTTTGTAGTAATTATATGTAATAAAACCAGAATAAATCCTTCTAAGAAGAACCAAATCATAGGATAAGGGAAAAACAACCTCAAAGTAATGGATAACCTTTTAGTACTATGTCCTAAAAATATGTTGCATCACCATCTAAAGGGAGATGCTATGGTGCTCTTTTAAATTCCATACAGATACCAAATTTTGTTAAAGCATAGTCACTCCTTCCAAGATCAAAGACCAAAGTATAAGCAACAGAACCTGGTTCCTAAATGGTCATCCATACGTGTTAGATCTGTTGCTTTTTTCTTGTAATATTGGTGAACTATCAAGGTTACTTTTATTCATTTTATATGCTTACCATTCCTCCTTCTTCCTATTGTGGAGGCCACCAACAAGCCATGCCCCTCTGCTCCTCATTTAAACCCCGCTAGCCACCATCCACCTATAAGGCGCTTCACCTCATCATTACTGCTGTTGGCAAGGGCCTCTATAGTCCCATTCCAGGCAATTTTCTCCACCACCTCCAGCAATCCACATCCAACCTCAAAATTGTTGTACTACCTGCTCTTAGCCATAATATTCCACTTCCACAACTGCCTGATGGTACCATTTCGCCACCTCTGGCTCCACCTCTTGCTTCAATCCCCCACCATCATGCAAAAACAGCTTCAAGACTCTGATCCACCACCCCTTTCCACCCTTAACCCTGACCACTCCAGCACCAATACACCGGTTTCGACAGTCCACCTCTGCCGATCTACACTGCTGCTGCTCTCACCATTCATCTATTACCACAATCCATGCTGCTCCAATGACACAGATGAAACTGTATTATGTAGAAAATACATTTTTACCCCTCTCATATGGATGGCTGGGATTGACAAGTACCATCTCAAAAAAAAATATTG